>JAUMHD010026428.1:0-38486 GCA_032359135.1 Ulvella scutata | reverse complement strand
CATCCCCATCACCAAGAACGCAGTTAGATGCAACGGGCAATGCATCCAACCACGCCCCAGCGGTGACATCAGCAACAAGTGGTAGACACTCCCCGAATAATTTATTTTTTGTTTTAGTTTTTTTCCTTGTGTGGGTTGTTCCTACCTACTTGGGTTCATGCTAGCCATTGCATTGGCAAAAAAAGGTTTGCTCCTATAAATAGAATCCAAGAATTTTTTCACTGCCTTTCCAGTTCGTAACAAAAAAGCGCATCGGGAACCACGCCATATCCAACGAGGGCTTCGGCCTCAGCACCCCCGAATGGGCGGGACAAGAAAACTAACACTAGCACGCAGCTGCGCGAAGGCCTCGCTCCAGGCAGCCACTGCCTTTGGGGACTGCTGATGAATCCTGTGCCAGGATGCATTGGCATTTCACTCCCGAGAGGATCACTGTGGCCTCACGTCTGCCAAGAGTTTATAGGTATCAATGGAATGTTAGCTATTGTTGGATTGCTCACATAGCTACTGTTGGAATGCTCACATCGATTGGTCAGACGTAGCAGAAAACTCTAATTGAGAGCCATGCTATACCCACAACAGGCATCGGCTCAAGCCATCCCAAAGGGGCTGGGATAAGGCCAAACAGCTCCCGAGCTACATGTGAACACGAAAAAGAGCCCCTGTAAACACGGGGCGAAACACAATGGCCTCCGAAAGTGCCTCACAATGTGGCGAAAACACAGCCACCAACAGGGACTGCATCGTTAGCAGCGTCAGCGCCAAACAGAAGAATACTGGCTGTAATAGCGGACTACGCTGCAATGCGGACATCTGCAGCACGAGCTCGCAGGGACAAAGATGGATTCAAAGGGACATTTATACACGTTGCAGCACAGTGGCAGCAAGAACTCTGGAAGCGTATTACCTGGTGATGGAGTCGCCCAAGAATACAATCTTTGTCCCATTGAGCGTGTTTAGGAACTTCTCGTGCTGGTCATGATCCAGCTGGGATGCGGTCGGGCATGTATACACCTTCTGTCGCTCAACGTCCGCTTCTGAAGCCAAAACCGATACCAAGCAGAACTGGAGAACTAGTAATGCCCTCATGATCTTCCAATGCTGTGCTATTGCGGCCTATGCTGTGGATAGCGCTTGGCCCGCACGCATCGCGCACTCAATTGCAACCAACCGAAAGAATGAATAGATATCAGAATTAAACACGGCATTATAAACATGATGGCCGTACACCAGGTGAATCTGGCCCTGGGAGCTGAATCGAGGTTTCAGCCTGATTTGGCCACCAAAAACTAGGGCTGTGTGGACGGGGGATTTGTTCTGGACGGATTTGTTCTGGGGCTTCGTAAACACCGACAAAGAAATTGTTCTCAGTAAGTTGACTGAAGAAAGCCTGATCACAAGCTTGCTGAAATACTACACAACAAGCAGGACACCTTTTGCTTGGAGTGGTTAGCATGGTAAGATCTTCATGCATATGGCTTTGTGCATTTACTGTACACTGTATTTATACTGTATACTGTACTTGTTGTCTCTTCCTGCGCCCTGTAATCTCTATTTTCTCACGCTGTACCATGTTTTTTGGTTCCGTCGGTCTAATCTCTATCACAGGACGACGCAAAGCTATCCAGACCAGGAAACCCTTGTTCGCAGCAACGGTGTTTTCACACGAGCCCTCTTCGCCACGTCACTGTGTCGCTGTTGCGAGCTGGATCTGAAAACCACGTACTACTAAAGTGTTTGTCGACTGCACTATTAGTATTCTCGGTTCGAGCTTCGGCATTCTGGCCACAGTGGTGTCGCCCACATGCGGTTCGTAAAGTAAGAGCCCCTCGAAACCCTCTGCACACCTGACCCAGGATCCACGATGTAGGCGTGGTATCTCAGTGCAGTATTGCGTGCACAATTTCACGTCCTTCGCCTGTTGAAGGTGGTCTGTTTCCTGTTGCGTATTACTATTGTATCTGCAGCTGGGGGCCCTATGGGGGTCCCCGATCGCGAAAGGAGCTTTTGGCGAAGACAAGTTTGTGGTCACCTTTCCGCTATGATTTTCTGGTACATGAGCCATGCTATGGAGTTATGCCTGTAACCTTACACACCTTTCCGCGATGAGGCCCAAAAACCTGATGAGGCCCGAAAACCCCTCTGCAGCTCTGCCCGCGACCACCCGAAAACCCCTCTGCAGCTCCTTCAACGTCCTGTCTGACTCCGATTGCCATAACCAGAAGATAATTCAACTCGAAGGCTTGAACTGGAAGGAGACAATTGGAGTGCTTCTGTGCGTGCCTCTGGTAATTACAAGTGGTTATAACCACTCGCAAACGCTCGCGTAGTGATATTCCTATGACCCTCCCGCTGGCCGCCCGCCGCTTCTTCTTCTTGTCCTAAAATTCATGTTTTGGCTGGGGTTGCTCTAGGCGGCTGCCCCTCCTCCCCCGCTCCTCGGAGTGCTGAGGACCATTCCCTTCAAGGTTGGCGCGATCTTTGATTGTTTTTGGCGCCCAGGGCCCGTTTTTCAATTGAAACACAGTAGTAGTTACCACAGTAGTAGTTACATCGACAAGGACTTGGTCATGAAGCACAATGCATGACTAGGAGGGGGGCGGTTGGAACCCTAGCTAAAGACAGGAAAATGCAACAAGAGGAAACTATAGGGAGGGCAGAGGCGAGCTGCTCAACCTCATCCGATGGAATGAGGATCCCAGGAATACAAGGTAGGGAAAGAAGGTAAGGAAAGTAGGTAGGGAAAGTACCCACCGAGTACTACTCGGTAGGTACTTTCCAATACCTCTTTCCAATACCTACTGAACACGTTTTTCGTCGACGGGTCTAGACACTACTAAGCTCAGACAGTGCAAGCAATGCAGGGGATCCTGTGGGCGGTGCCAAGCACGCAGCGGCAGTGGCAAGAAGCCATCGTTCGGACCTGCTGGCAATCCCCCGCTTCGCCCGGGCCCCAAGCCGCATGCAGAGGTACTGGCTGGCGTACGCCATCAACAGTGCAGTGGCTTTGTTCGCGGCTCAGTGGCTGTACAAGAACTCTCCACTTGCTGGCAGCACCAACCTGCAGCGCTGGGCCGCTAAGGGCTACACATCCACTGTTGTGGGATTCAGGTCTGCCCCTGAACAGATCTTATTGTGCTTGTTGCGTGTCAAAATAGGCAGTCAATGGGAAAGCCTCAGCTTTTTACAAACCGGAAAGGTAGTGAATAGGCATGAATCCAAATACCCAAAGCAACTAACACAAAACATCCACCACTTCACTCGAATGGCACAACAGCACCATCACGAAAGTCTTTCCCAGCACTCTTAGCCATTCTGTAGATAGACGTTCCGTGCCCGAGAACTGTAGCACAACTTATAACTATCATAACACCACTGAAAATAACAACACATCCTATTCCCTTACACATAGTAACAACATCTCACCACTTCACTCAAATGGCACAACATACCTCCTACAAGGCGCTTTCCAGCACTTTTGGCTACTATCTGGATCGAATCCGCAGAACTCCATGCCACGACCATGAGCTATATCGCATGTAACGATTATATCACAACCTATTCCTGTTTTCCTTTACTGTAGCGGCTACAGAAAGCAATCACACACCCACACACAACCTGCACAACCTGTAGCACATCCAACACCTTCACTGTACACTGTACAGTGTGTAGGAAAGCACCCCTCAGCTTGCTTGCTATACGGGTGATCACATCCAACACCTTCACTGTATGTTATACAGCTATGGCTGTAACGATTATGCCTGCAACTTTACACACATTCATATTATGCAGTGTACAAAGCAAACCTTCCTCAGCTTGCTTGCTATCCAGGTGATAACACGCCTGCCTTCGTTCAGGGACAACGTCGTGCGGCCACTCACACATGTAAGAGAAGAGTTCTTTGAGACATTCTCCTCTCGTGCATCTTACTCTGAGTCCTCGCTCAAAGACTTTGAAGCTTCAAAAAAGTCGCTGCAGCGCATGTTGGATGATTTCGAGCGCGACATGGGAGGAAAGGATGGCTCCAAGGAGCAGGGCATGGCACTTCTTCTGCGACACTATGAGCAAGAACTCAAGAACCCTGTCTGGAACGTGTTCAGTGGCCATTTGCCACGCTCAGCGCTCATCCAGGTGTGTGTGATATGTGAGGAAGTGCTCATATATCAGGCTGATATATGAGCACTAGTTTGTCAGGTCATACACCTAAGAAAGAGTCCCAAATATTCATATTTGTTCTATCTAACTAAGCGACACTGGTGATCAATGATATTATCAGCCTGTGTTTGCTTGGTGTCAGCATGCTGCAGGATTATGCAGGTTTTGGATTATGCAGGATTATGCAGGTTTTTTAGGATTATGCAGGTTTTGTCGTGTGCAAGTGAGTGCCAATGTTTGGTCGGTCGTGGTTGAGCCTATAGATGCAGTTGAACTAGCATACTTCTGGATCATGTGTCATGATTCATGACCCAGCTGTGCTTGCCATGCTAGCAGCAAGCAGAGCCCTGCACCAGATGAGGTTTACGAAGTGTTCGTTCTAGTTGATCACTCCAACTCATCTTGAACGAACAAGAATACGATTTGGTGCTGTCAGCTTGAATGAACGAAAAAGTTTACTTGGTGTCCTCAACATGAACAAACAAAAACACATAAGACAAGTGTTACAAGGGCCCATGGTTCTGACCCAGCTTAGGGTCCCACCGTTTCGACGGTGCTGAGGCCGAAGCCCTTCTTGGGTATGGCGTGGCTTTTTTTTTATAAGGTTCGAGTCAAGCTCTGGTTCAAGTGAGAAACGGGCCCTGGTGGCCAAAAACACAAGACATCAAAAGAAAAAAATTATTTTACTTCTCACGACGCAGTGTTACAAACGACCATGCAGGTGCACAAGATGAAGACAGATCTGGAGGCCGCAATGCTGGAGCTGGACAAGATCATGAAGGCCAACGAACTCACCGTCGCAGTCACCGCTGCACTGCCTTCTATGCTCATTGCAGGCGCCCTCACGTACTTAGGCTACCGTACCCTCTTCCCCCGCCCGCCTAACCTGCGAACAGCTGCTGGCCCCTCACGAGTCGCTCTGGCAGAACTTGAGCAGGTGCTCGCCCTCTTCAGTGCATCGCTTTAAACCCAAAGCTTAGTAAGAAGCTAATCGGGAACCACGCCATACCCAAGACGGGCTTCGGCCTCAGCAACCCCGAAGGGGTGGGACATGGACATACACCCCCGGGCCACACGGGACCATGAAGGCAAACACAGAGGCTGCAGAGAACGCCGCACAATATTGCAAGCAAAGACAGGGTCGCCAAGAGGGACCGCATCGTCAAAAAAAGGGCAAGACGCCAAACTTAAAGTCCACACAGATAGACCCCAGACAAGGAATGGAGCAGGTTCCCACCCTCTTTACGGCACCGTTTTCAACCTACAATTTCCCTGTCTCGGGAGCTGAAAAGTAGTAATTGAGCAAGAACCCGAAGACCGTAGTAGTGGAATATGTTCCACAGTTGATATCCCTGTTTCCAGATGACACTACACTAAAAAATCAGCAGATTTGGGAGTTTGGTGTGTTTGGTTCGCATGCAACTTGGCGTCAGTTTGACAGATTTTAGCTTTTCGTGCATTAAAGCAGCCCATTCTTGCCTGGTTTGCGTTTCCCATGTTTGCCCTTTCCGTCCATTTTTGTCCATTTTGTGCGTTAAAAAAGAATTATATTTTGTGGCGTTTCTACAAAGGGGGGCGTCTGTTACATATTATGTGGTTCTACAGCAACGGTACTAGTTATGCGTTACTTGTCAAACATATGATACGTTTGACGACTACAGCAGTCAGAGGCAACAAACACAGCATTCCTCCACTCTAAACGGCACATGAACCAAATCACGAAAGCATCACGAAAGCAGTTTCTAGAGCTACTGCAAAACCTGTGCTTGCAAGAATGTAATGTCTTGCAGGCGATCGACACCGCTATGCAACTGGAGCACAATCTTGGAGCACTTCCACGCCGCGGCGCCACCAAGAGACCTGCACTAACGTTCACCAAGGCCAGCCCCCTCACCCCTGAAGCCTCTTCCTCCACCGCCATGCGTGGAGCATCCCCATCTCAGGACGATCTTGCCCCTGAAGCCACCCCGTCCCATGTAGTCGTCGATGACAACGCGAGTGTGAACATCGGCACGGCAGTGCTCGGGGGTGGCTTAGGGGTGCCTTTGCCGAAAGCCGATCCCCATCAACTGCAACACATCCGCGGCGTCGTGATTCTGAACACTGCAAAGCTGCGCGCTGCCACCTGGCAGGTTCGTTCGTCAACCTTCCAGAATGTTCCATACTTTTCACTCACCAGTTTTCTGTCAAGAGTTTTTTGCTCTTCACAGTATTTGTGTTAGTTGCTGTTGGTAATTTGGGTTCATGCATAGGCATGAACCCAAATTGCCATCCTATTCACTGCCTATCCGGTTTGTAAAAGACTCTTCGCACTCTGCAGCGGTGTTTTATGATTCCAGGGATTGCAGCAGGGGTTGCGTTATCGACAACTTGTCAGCCAAATTAATTAGCTTCTATCGTGGCCACCCCAGAAAATCTTGAATTGTTGCATGTAATACCCCCCCAAAAAGAAAACTTTAAAGCATTAGGCTGACAAGATTAGTCTTTGTCCATTCCTAAACTATACCCCTCGATTGCAGAC
This sequence comes from Ulvella scutata, assembly GCA_032359135.1. Lineage (NCBI taxonomy): Eukaryota > Viridiplantae > Chlorophyta > Ulvophyceae > Ulvales > Ulvellaceae > Ulvella > Ulvella scutata. Next base: position 31,810 of record JAUMHD010026428.1, on the reverse strand, counting down.
CACACTGGTCGTGCGCGGTCTCGCCGCGCGGTGCTTCTGTGCCATCTGTCTACTATTTCCCTATCCTCTTGTTCAGGTTGGCTGTGTTTCGGGTAGCTGTATCCAGGCACTGTTGTTTCATCTTGTTTCATCTTGTTTCATCTTGTTTCATCTTGTTTCATCTTGTTTCATCCTGTTTCATCTTGTTTCATCCTGTTTCATCTTGTTTCATCTTGTTTCATCTTGTTTCATCTTGTCCCACCCCTTCGGGGGTGCTGAGGCCGAAGCCCTTCTTGGGTATGACGTTGTTCCCGATTAGTTTTTTTTTTCATCTTCTAAGAACACAAGTCTGGGAAACACTTTCGTGATCGTGCTGTTCTGCCGTTCGAGTGAAGTGGTGGATGTTTTGTGTTAGTTGCTTTTGACTATTTGGGTTCATGCCTATTTACTACCTTACCGGTTAGTAAAAGGCTATCTTGTAACAACACAAGACTCTTTTTTCTTTTCTTGTGTCCTCATCATCACAAGACTCTTACCGCAAACAATGAAATGTGGCAAACAGGTCATGACCAGGTCATAACCACACAGGAGTGCGTCACAGGTGTACTCGCAGTCAAGCCGCAGTCTGACAGGAGCAGGTGACGGTGACGTGTGGGCCGCAGAATGGGAAAACCTTGAACAGGACCTCTTCCGTATCGCCGGCGCGGACAGCGCCGAAGTGCAGGCCCGCATCACTTCGCGCATGCACCGTGCGTATCTCATTTTCAGGTCCTAAGCTGTCAGGCCAAAGGCAGAAACGAGGCCAAAATGTCTCCTCCCGATCACCATGAGCTCATTGCTGTGGTGCCTTCTTCCCTGATCTCAGGTGGAAACATCTCCTCTCAACCTGAGCTCACTTCCGTGATTCTCTTGGCCACAGAACACCTTCTGTGCGTCAATGGCCCGCAAGAAATCACCAGATGGGGTTCACGTTATAACGGTGTAGTGGACTATTTTTTCAAGGTTGTTGGCGGTTCACTTTACAGTGGATGAATTTTCCAGGGCGGTTGGTGGTTCACTTTACAGTGGATTCATTCAACGTGAATTGTCGGGGTGGCTGGCGGTTGCCGGGGTCGTGCGCAACCAAAAGGGCCGCAAGCAAACGCGGCTCCCAGTCCACTTCAGCGTATCACAGGTCAGATGTAGCAGGCGAATCTCATTCATCCTACGCGAATAGGCCCGTCTCATTCATCTGCCTCCAAGCTGTTTGAGGCACCATCGGCACTGTTGATGTATGCATGTATGTCTGCAGCTGCATGCATGCATACTGTTCCGTGTTTCGCTTTTGCCTGCCGGCAGTTTCTCTGGGAGACACACATGAGTACTGTGGAAAGAAACGTGCATCAAAAGATGCGCAAAACCTGTGAAATTCTAACAGGTCCTGAATGGAATGTCTTCGAACACCATGTCATATCCGGTGCAGTGTAGTGTGTGCTTTCGTACTCACCTACATATATTTCCCTCCTGTTCAGGCCCAGTGCCCGCTGCAGTGAGATAGATGTACAACCTGATAACCTGATGCATGCCTGCATGTACGTGCATGCATACATCCTGTGGCACCAGAAAGCGTGTATGCTGCATGCGTGTGTGTGTGTGCGTGCGTGCGTGCAAGCTACTTGTGTTCTTGCCTGTTCTTTGCATTTTCGGGTTGTAAAGGGTGTCTGTGGAAGAGGCGAAACGAGACGCCACAGGATCTGAACTGTTGCCTCTGAGACTCTCCTCCCATGTTCCCATGTTTGTATTCTACAAGGTCTGTTGTTAGCAGCTGGTCGTACATTAGCACAACTTGCACACTGCTTTGGCCGAGCACTGCAGAAGTGTACTAGATGGTGGCGTTGACCTGGGCGAGCACAACCCTGCAAGTTTGAAAGAAAGCCAGCTGTGCTTTCTATACGCGCTGTTGTTACCCCACATAGAGGCCAAAGGTCAGATAATACAGGCATGTTGCCTGGGAGCGGCCGTTGCAACAAGTGGAGGTCGCAGCATACGAACTGGTTCCTTTCCTTGCGAGAAGATGCTGTTACAGGCTTTTATTATCGTTGGCACCTGATTGGTTGTGGTAGGCCCGTTTTGCACGCAAGACGTTTCTTCTGTTGAGGGGCCTGATGAGTGCCAGCACTTGCATGTATTCTACGGATATATACTTGATATATACAGCAATGCAGCTACTCAGAGATGTGGCAGCTTTTCATGTAACCTTGCAAGCAGTACGAAGTTGGGGGCCTCGGTACAGATGGTCAAGGTGGGGGTCATGGCCGGTCATCGAACCCAAAAACCTGGCAATCGACCCTGGCATGAACCTGATTCCTTGCACATGTCTGCCATTCAGAAATGCAGAATTGTGTGCACCTTGCGTTGGAAGTGTGACACATGTTGAGCTGCATACATGGCTGGGTCCAGCCCGAAATGTTTCAGGTTTCCACAGACCTCTTGCCTGCTCTGTGCACATTTCCCCCTTCTCACAGATGCGCCGCCGCACAGGTGTATGAAAGTTGCTTCGATAGTGACGGGGCACAGAGCACACAAAGCGCATAGGTCTAGGAGCATCTCCAAGACCATAACCATGTAGGCACTAAACGCAGAGCAATAGGAATGACACAACACACACGGCAGAAACAACCAGAGCACCTAATACGAAAGGCATCAAGCGAACGCTCCCTGTACCTACACACAAGCAGCACAGCTCAGCAACGCCACCACGACACAGGATAGGATCAGGGCGCCAGACCCAGCCCGCAGGGGGGGGCCACTGACACCCCTCCGTGGGCGCCGCGCACGGCGGCCGGCGGCAGCGTTGCCAACAGAACTCGGCGGTGAGTGGCCGCCGGAAGCAGGTGGCGCTGGCATAAGGGAGATGCTCAGGGGGCGTGGAGGCTGTCACGGGAGGGAGGGGGGCGACGCCAAGAGGGCGAGCGCCGTGGAGGGTGGGGCCATGTGACTCGGGCAGTCCAACAGGGGGGGGGGGGTGGTAGAGGCGGGGGAGATGGAGAAGCTGCTGGCCAGGGGTGGTGTGGGGCCGAGGGGAGAGGCGGAGGTGGCGAGGGTGGCGCCTACGGAGGGGCTGGTGGGGGTGGTGCGGCGAAGCAGCGTACTTGGGACGGGGGGCCAAGGAGGACCCCATATAGGCCTCTGCTCACCCCCCTATCCCACATACCCACTACCCTGCCCAGGAACGTAGGCGCACAGAGCACACACCCCCGGGGGGTGCTTAGGTGTTCTCACAGATGCCTCTCTGCACAGGTGTGCGTGTTCTTGGTGTTTCTTCTTCACGCACAGTTTAGAACTTGTTACATCACCCAGCTCCCCCCCCCCCCCTGAACGGCCAAAATCACCCTCGGATGCTGTTGTGCATACCACTGCGAGCTTTGTGTGGACACGATGAATTCAACAGAACACCCCCAACAGCACAGAGGCCTGCAGAGTGATGCTAGTGAAATTTACGGTAGTGGCGCGGCACGGAAGCACACAAAGCGCATAGGTGATGCTAGTGTATCTGGTTGTGTGAAGCAGCCAACATCGGTGTAAGCACATTCAGCCAACCTTCTAAGAAACAATGCACTTTGTGGGCTACTACATGGAGGGGCACATGTACCGTAGCCTAGCCAAATGGTGGAAGTCCATTGCTACACAGAGTACTTGATGGGTCTCTAGGCACCTCTCCAAAACATAAAATGCTTGTGTTGGTTACATTGACAGGGGCACGGCTCACAAGGACTAAAGCGCACCACTGTAGAGCACCAATATATAACAGCACTACGGCACTCTGTGAGGACCTTTGTTGCATAAGTGTTGTTGAAACATTCACTCAGCCGACCTTGCAAGCATCACAAGGTCGGTTTTAATCTCTGAAAAATTACAATGCTGGCCTGTGCCACACCAGCATTACCATAACACACACTCAACGATCAACCAACTGCGAAGGATGAAGACATACTATCCAGAGCACGGTCGCTACATGCTTCCATACAGCAGGTACATAATCCGTGCCAACGTATCCCAAAAGCTGGCTCGGAGGCCAGTCTCATGATCTGAGTTCTAACACTATGCTCACGTGGTGTGGGTGTGGTGTACAGAAATGCTTGGGGCATCTTGCAGTGAATGGTTGACGATCTTCAAGCACATGCACACACCCTCCCTGCAACTCTCAGAACTGACAGTGGCAATTTCGTCCGATGCCAGAACTTTCCAGAGCACTTCCTCTAACCCCAGAGATTTCCTGAGACAACAGAAACGGTACAGCATTTCTCCTGATCGCAGTGATCTCCTGGAACAACACAGACATCATCACAGCATTTCATACATCCCAGATCTTCGTTGGCACAGCACATCTCACAGAATTTCCCCTGATCCCAGTGCTTTCCTGGAGTCATCGCCAGAGGCCCATGCCTGGTAGTCCTTCTCCAGCTGTGCAAGGAATCGAGGCACAGCAGCAGCAAGAATTCCACTGATCACTCCGTTTCCTGCTGTTCGAACAGCAGCATTCGGAATTACAAACCACCCTGGCTTTACAACGTCCATGCTCACTGTCACGTCACTGACAAGCTCCTTGGCTTCATCATCATCTGGGCTGGGCCTCCACATGACTGCATGCTCATCAGGCTGTGGGTGCATGATGACATGTCAGGCACTGCACTGCACTGCAAAGTAAATAAACAAACAAATGAAGCTCATCAAGAATGGGTAATTGGATGTTTTGTGTTAGTTGCTTTTGGCTATTTGGGTTCATGCCTATTCACTACCTTTCCGGTTTGTAAAGAATGGGTAATTGAAGCTCTGCCTTGAACAGACGAGAATGGGTAACTGAAGCTGAAAGGGTAACTGAAGAGCTCTGCCTTGAACATATTCAAGGGCACATCAGGTTGTGTGTGTTCACATCAATGAGGGCGACCCTCACAAGCACCGAAGAACGGCGCACCGTTTCCTTACCCAGAGCATCTGAAACCAGCCAACAACGCAAGCACAGCAACCAACAACCTTGCAACGCCTACTACAAGGCAGAAAACAAACAAAGGCGAGATTAAGACACGAGGCTGTGCCTGCAACATTTTCAAGGGTACATGAGTTATGCCTGTAACTTGACACAACATGAGTTAGCCTGTGCCAATATACGAAGAACATGTGAGATACTACGTAGGGCGGTGGAGGCGCCGTATACTGTTGTGTATCCTGCTTTGATGGTGATTGTGACACTGATTTGAGAGGAATGTATCCGCCAGAAACATTGATATTCTAGGTGCCTGAAAATGTATGTTGTGGCAAATGCAGAATCGTATATTGCCGCAGGCTTACTCGTGCTGGGAAAGACTGTCGTGATGGTGATGTGCCATTCGAGTGAAGTGGTGGATATTTCAGTGTCAGTTGCGTTTGGCTGTCTGGGTTCATGCCTATTCACTACCTTTCCGGTTTGCAAACGGCCACAGCCTTACTCATGAGGCTATGCCTCCAACATGGGTTCATGATGAGGCTGTGCCTTGAACATGACGCCAGGCCTTGTGAGCATGTATCGGTACTTGCACGAGGCTGTGTCTCCATATGACTGCATTCATCCCCACTGTTTATGTGGAATGGTGTTCACTGCTTCTTGTTTGCTCTTGGCTATTCGGGAACTTGCATACTCACTACCTGACCGGTTTTTAAAAGTTTGTCATTGGCTTCTTCTTCTTCAGTCACTTGTGTAGAATGTGTAGTCTTCATTGATGACCAGTGTCGCCTAGTTAGATGGAACAGTCCTGAATGCCCTCCCGCACCTTCTTGACCAGTTCAAGTTCACTTCAGTTAAGATGTCCTAGTATAGTTTATGAGAAAGTTGAAGCAAACTTCAGAACGAAACAGGCGCAACGTAGGCTTGCAAGTAGGCTCACCTTGTTTTCGGGAGATCAGTCATGATGCTGTGAAGCTGGAAAACATGACACAGTGCCATTTCAAAGGCAGAATGCAATCAACGGTTACTGGCTGGATAACAACGGGTACAAATAAGCCAGGTTTCTGACATATACCGCACCTTCGTTCACCATTCTGGCAGAGAACTTGTTGTTCTGCGACTCGATGATCGGAGAGCCTGCCAACTTGCAGGCAAGCAGCTCGATCCTACAGCCTGTGTCTGTAGGCTGTACACAGACCGTAAGAATGGGCTCTATTTCGAAGCTGAAGAAGGAAAAGGCTGATACATTGACTCGGAAAGTGTCATCTGTAAGCCTCTCAACTTTAGCACCATCTAGCACTGAGTACTGGCTGGCAGGAAGTGCCATGTATTCACCTGCAAGTGTGCAAAGAACTCAGTGCAGCAGTATATATCCGGCATATCGGTGTTCAGTTCACAAAGCAATAGGGCCTGGCAGACTATTGCACGGGGGGATAACACTCGAAACTTCGTACTCTACCATGTGAACAACATGAGACACACTTCAATCTTTCTTGTACAAGACAAAGAGGGCTGTTGTTTCTGAGTGTGTGCTGCGTACTGATTGGTTTCTCAACCTCTTGGATTCCCCTTGAGTGCAGTTTGGACGCCTCCATACGAATAACTTTTCCTGGCTCCCCATCCAGCTCAGCTTCTACAAATGGCGCTGTTGTGCCCTGTGTTGCAGCCTCGGGCTCCTGTAGAACAGTGTAGTGTAACCGCCATGTTTTTGGCGCGCAGGAGAGGTCTTGCGGTGCCTGTGGAAGTAAAGCGCAGACAATAGCGAATCGGGGGAGCAGATTCGAGCTGGAGTGGAATGATTCATGCCGTGACGGTGTTGTATACTGAAAGGGGCATACTATTCTTGGATCGGCACGAGCTCTTGCTTGCCCCCGCCTGCAGCGCGCTGCTACTTTGGGCCTGGAGCTGAAGGAGCAGAGCTTCATAGAAAGCAAAGGCAGAGAAACGATGTGCCAAAGCAAACTTCCGTTCGTTCAATGTATTGGGCACACAGAATACTGGTCACTGGCTCCACGTGGGGTTGCAAACACGCCGAGTGCACGATCAGATGCCACCGCTTCGACCGGGCATCCTGCAAACCAAACAGCACTCATCGCGGTGGGGGTTTGTCAGTTCGCAACTTGCTTGAGGAGCATCTGTGCTTGAGCGCTGAATCATCGCAGATTCGTTGCGAGGTACAATCCATGCGTGCATGTGCAACAGTGGTTTGAATTTGCGAATCCTTCCACTCACCTTCCTACTCCTCTTCACTGATCACTGTCATCACACTCCGCGAAGGACCCATAACAAAGGAGGTCATTACTAGGCTTGTCGAACATTAACTGCTGTTTCAGCGATAGCGAGTGTGTTGTGCTAGCAGAACATGAACAAGAGAGTTGCAAGCACATGGTGAAGCGCTCTGCCCAAGACCAGGTTAGTGGGAAGCAGTCTAAAGTTGCTAAGATGGAGGACACCCCGATGCAAGTGGATTCCGAGGCCGGAGTCAACATTGACGAAGACCTGCACTCTCGTCAGCTGGCCGTGTACGGAAAGGAGAGTATGAAGCGGATGGCAAACGCCTCCATTCTCATCATAGGTCTCAAAGGCCTTGGCGTGGAAGTGGGTGCGTTGCTGATGTATGTGTCGCGTGTTACATCAGCAACCAGTCTGTGTCGTTTGGACGTCCGTGGACATAAACTAGCCGAACCTAGGTCTGAAGGGAGCGCCCAAGGACCACACAAGCATTGGTTGTTACACAAAGTAGTGCATACCACCGTTCGTGAAAACCAGATCCAGTATGTAGTGCTTGGAACGTTCTCGTCCGTGCACAACCCGGGATCCAGTCGCTGCAGGTTAGCGTCTCAGCGATCCTAGATTGTCGCAGAATAGTTTCACCTGTTCTGCATGTGCGATGACTGATGTTGATCACAGTGCGTGCGCTGGTTCACGAATGCTTGAATGTGCTCTCTCTGAAACGGTCAGGACAATGCTGAACCTTGCGCGTCCACCAACCTGCTACTTTATCATTGGAATACCCAGCATCGCGTGTCCGTAAACTCTGATGCATGATCAGCTGAGAGATCACCGTGCGAGCGGGGCTCACCGAACCACCTTGAAATGCAGGTGATCACCGCGTTCGACCAGTAAGCATGTGTACATGTATATGTGTCATGACGTGTGTTTGAACCCGTATTGGCGAATTTCTGCTCGAGATCGTGTATGGAATGTGCAGCAAAGAACGTGATCCTGGCAGGAGTCAAAGCAGTAGCGCTGTACGATCCATCTCCAGTGGAAATCAAGGACCTTGGAGCACAGTTTTACCTCGCTGAAGCTGATGTTGGCCAGCCTACAGCAGCTGCATGTAAGAACAAGCTGCAGGAGCTCAACCAAGCAGTGCAGGTTGGAGTAGTGGAGACTGTGTCAGAGTCAGTACTTGCTGGATTTCAGGTATGTCTTCCGCCTGTAGAATTCAAGCGTTGCATCCGCTTTCACACGAGACAGCTGATGTTGAGCTGCTGTGGCAGTTGTTTCTCATGACAATGTTCACAACTATCACAGTGATATGGGCTGGCACACCATCCCACACCTGTTCTGGTGCGTACATTTCGCAACACAGTCAATGGAGAATCCATGCTTTACTATCAGGGATAAAGCATTGCTTCTCTGTGTCTTCATAAGAATGGACCCTGGCATGTATACCTAGGCCTGTGGCAATATACGGTTGTGCATTGGCCCACATCGTATATTTGCATGCACCTGGCAAATCAAAGTTTCTGGGGGATGTAGCGCCCATAAAAGAGCGTCAAAGTCCCCATTTTAAGGATGATATTGGGCTGTTGGGGCGTATCAGTGGAAGTATCAGTGGAAGAGTCTGCATTCTCGCACATGTTTTTCCGTCATACAGAAATACTGCGCCATTGCCGCTCAGCTTCTAACAACAGTGTATGCTGTAGGCAGTCGTGTATACCAGAGGCACATGCACCGAAGCACAGGAATTTGACAAGTTCTGCCGTGCACAGCAGCCTCCTGTTCCATTCGTGTACTCAAAGACGGCTGGCGTTTTTGGGCAGGTTTTCTGCGACTTTGGACCAGATTTTGTGATCACAGATACAGATGGTGCGCCGCTTACTGCCTGCCCTTGCGATGTCTGATCCCCTGTGTTGTGGAGTCTGCGCACAGTGATGCACTATCATGGCAGTACTGCGATCAAGCACATACCCAGAGATATTAGCTGTTCTCACTGAGGCTTGCTTTGTGGCACCGCCCCCATGCCTTGGGCAGATGCAACGGAGAAAGGTACAATTCATGTGATCTGAGAGCCTGTAAATATGTTTTGTTTCCACCAGAACATATTAAAATTTTGAATAACTAAGCATCATAGAACCCTTCTGAGTCACTTCCACCAGCACTCACAGCTCACGAACTGAATTCTTCCACCTGTGAGTGTTCTGCCATGCTAGTACAGTGACTGGTTCCTGGGTCAACATTTCCATCTTGCGACTTGGATTCGTGCCCATTCATTGACATTTTTCGGGTTGAAAATGAAGCCTGGGGCTAGATCACTGAGTTCTTTTCTTCTGTCTATTTTGAGGTTTCCTTTTCCTGCTTTTTGGACTGTGAGCTAAGTTTGCTTGTTCAGACTTGGGCAGCCTGCGACTGATTAGAAGTGTATAGGCGAGCACATCTGGATATAAGTCTGTAGGCGAACAAAACTGATTAGAAGTGTGTACGCCAGCGCAACTGAATACAAGTGTGTAGGCGAGCAGCCCCACAGCGGCATCATAGCCGGCATCACTTCCAATGGGGCAACGACTACAGTCAGCTGTGTGGAAGAGGAGCGTCTGGGCTTTGAAGAGGGTGATATGATCACGTTCTCAGAGGTGAAGGGCATGTCTGGTCTGAACGATGGCGTAGTCGCAAAAGTGAAGTCAAAGACTACATACACTGTCGAGATAGAACTGGACTCCTCTAACTTCGGCATGTACGAAACTGGTACGTTTCTTCTTTATGCTAGACTCTCTGAGCTTTCTGTTAATGCATGTCTCTTTATGCTTATCTCTTTATGCCTTTCTCTTTATGCCTGTCAGTTCATGCAAGACTGCAGTCACCCACAAGGTAGTGTGTTGATCCACTACAGCTACACAGTATTGGGAGACTCTGCAGGGATCTCTCAGCAACAAGCAGCAGGTGCATCTTGCAGCAGATGTATCAATTTCTCGTAAATCAAGCGAATCCCTTCTTGCGTAGCTGGATCAGCTACATGAGCAGCATTCAAGGTTTCCAATGCCCATTCAAAGTAGATGGCGTTACGCAGCCATTATTTTTAAAAGGCAGGTAAACTAGATACTCATGTAGATTCGATACTCATGTAGATTGTACCTGGTGTAGGAGGTATCGTAACACAGGTGAAACAAGCCACCACAGCCCAGCACCGCAGCTTGGTGGAGTGCATGGCCAGCCCGGGGAACTTCCTGCTGTCTGACTTCTCAAAGATCGAGAGGTCGCAGCTGCTGCATGTTGCTTTCCAGGCACTCGAAGTTGCCGCAGCCAAGAATGGCAAGCTGCCTGCCCCTGGGAACAAGGAGGATATTGAGGTGTTTCTGGCTGCGTTCAAGGAGTTCAACGAAGCACAGGTGTGCCTTGTACCTCCCTCTGTGGCTGTCCCCCCTAGAGTATCTGCACACAGGACACCCAACCAGTGATCACCCGAGTCGTTTAATCTGTTCTGCCAGACGCCCTGAATATAGCCTCAAGTATTCAGAATTGTTCTATCTAACGAACCGAAACTGGTGATCAATGCACCCAACACTCAGATAGAACTATCAATCCAGTGTAGTGTGGTTTGCTGTCATTTCTGGAAGTCTGAAATACAGTAATCTGCATGTGTGGTGCTGTTTTGGTAGGTCAGAAATACAGTGTTCTGCATCCGTGCTGTCGTTTTGGGAGGTCTGAAATGCGGTATTCTGCATGTGCATTGCAATGGGGTTTTGATAGACTTGAAAATAGAATCTTGCTTGAAAGGGAACGTGTTCTCAAGGTCTCTTCACCATCTGTTTTGCTCAATTGCTGACTGTTGTTTGCTGCGAGGTCAGCGGGATGCTTTGTCATCTTGTTTCGGTGTTCACGCATGTGCAGGCTTTCCAGTATGTAACAGGTGGATGACTTCTGAGTGTTTTTCGTTTTCGTTGTGTAACAATACACTGTGCAATATTACATAATACAGCTGTGTCACAGATGAGAACAATGTACACATGTGTGCGCGTTGCCTCACATGTGTGACTGTGCGCTATGTAATATGTACTTTGAGACGTTTTCAAGAAGGAGAGAAAGTAAGTTAGTTCAAAAGTTGGTTCACAATCACAGTCAGTAATTGTGAAGTTGACAGGAAGCGGGTGCTTCAGGAGAAGGAGCAACAGGCAGAGGCAGACGACAAGGTTCTGGCAAAGTTTGCTTCGGGGTGCAGTGCAGAGATAAACCCTATGTGTGCGATGTTCGGGGGCATTGTGGGGCAGGAAGTGGTGAAAGCCATCAGTGGCAAGTTCACACCTATAACTCAGTGGCTTTACTTTGACAGGTGCGTTACATCAACCATACTTTGCCCTTTTCATTGAGCTAAGTTGGCAGGCGATGATTTGCTGGTACATGAGCCATGCTATGGAGTTATGCCTATAACTTTACACACCTTTTCATTTCTACCGTTTGTTTTGTTGTGATCGTTAAAGCTGTGGTATTTTGTGTTGTCATCTGTTCGTTTCTTTGTGACAGCTCGCAGCGAGAGCACAAGAATCCACTCTGCTTTTTCCTAAAGAAGCGTTTTGTGCTGTGTTCAGTGCTGAACTGGGCCGTTGTGCATTGCATGCCTCCTTGAACTGCTGTGACCGTGCACTAGGAGTTAGGCTGTTTTGTTGTTGGTGGTCGCATCCCGATTCATGGCTTCTTACCTGTTCACTGCTGTTGCGTTTTGTAGTATGACGTACAGACTGACAAGTAACGTACGTCACTTGTCACGTAGTATGACCAGTCACTTCATAATGACCAACGACTTCATTTGAATGGCGCAATGTGCCTTTCGAGTGAAGAGGCGGATGCTTTGTGTTAGTTGCTCATGGCTCTTTGGATGCTTACCTGTTCACTACCTTTTCGGTTTGTAAGCAGTAAGACCCATCCTGAGGCTCTTGATAATTGTTATTGTACTACCATAGACCCATCCTGATAATTGTGAGTGTACTAGCATGACAGCTATTTGGGTTCATGCCTATTCACTACCTTTCCGGTCTGTAAAGAGTTGCACTAACGTGGCGGTGTCATCACGTCGTTTGCTGTCAGAAGTTCTGTTTGTGTGGCATCTACAGTGTTTTCTGCCAATAATCATACGAATGCGTGATGTCAGCATGCTTTTATTGCTCTAGGAAACAACCCTTCCGCGTGCAAGCTTACGGTTTTTGATGTTGTGCAGTGTGGAGTCGCTACCGGATGAGATTCTTCCAGAAGAAGAATATGCACCAGCAAAGTGCAGATATGATCACCAGATCGCTGTTTTTGGCCGCTCAATGCAGGCACAGTTAGCGACTCTCAAGACATTTTTGGTTGGAGCAGGGGCTTTGGGTTGCGAATTCTTGAAGAACTTTGCGCTAATGGGGGTTGCGGCGCCAGACGCCCCGCCCCCCCCAACCCCCCCTGCCGACGCTCCCAGCCCGGGTTGTGTCACTGTAACAGATGATGACGTCATCGAGAAGAGTAATCTTTCCAGGCAGTTCTTGTTCCGTGACTGGGATATTGGCGGTTTCAAGGCAGCGGTTGCAGGAGCTGCGGCCAAAAACATCAACCCAGCGTTTTCGGCCAAGCTGCTGCAGAATCGTGTGAGCACGGAAACAGAAGAGGTACCCCCCCCCCCTCCGTGCCCTAGTACTGTTGCAAGCTATTTCCTAGTTTTCTAGTGCTGTTGCAAGATATTAGCTGGTCCTATTGCGAGATATTCAGCGACATATCATATGATTTCCGCTTCAAAATACACCAAAACATGTTAGTTCATTTGCGGGGAAAGAAAGACATTCAAGACTTTGTATGGTGTCTGATAAGCAGCACTTGTTGTCTTTTCAGGTTTTCAATGATCAGTTCTGGGAGGGCCTGGATGTGATCGTGAACGCTTTGGACAATGTGAATGCACGGCTGTACGTGGACAGCCGTTGTGTTTACTTCCAGAAGCCTCTACTGGAGTCTGGTACCCTCGGCACCAAGTGCAACACGCAGGTGTGCAAGCTTATCTCCCCCTCAAGCCAAAAGCGACTTACACAAGGCATCACCACTGCCATCGAATGGCAATCCCCCCCCCCCCCTCCCCCCCCCCCAAACCAAGTTTTTTTCCTGTGGTCGCAGTTTCATGTAATGGCTACTACCAACAGTAGCTGTTCTTGAAACCGCACTTCTTTCTAGCAGCCGAAGAAATAAACTCTTCTGGAACAATCCGTTAACGGTCGAAGACGAAAGAATGTCATGCACTTGCCTATGCTGCTGAATGCGCGCACCGAAAGTGCAGGGTGCTTCTTTTACAAACCGGAAAGAAGATGAAAAGGCAAGAGCCTGAAAGGTCAAGAACGCAAACAGCAAAACTACCCCACAGACAAAGTCCAAAATAGTGTTAGCTTCAAACTCAGCGCAACCAGTGATCACCAGCGTCGCTCAACTTTCAGGGTACACATTTAAGGGGTAGTCGGCGATACAACATGCACTCTTCATGGACTCTTCTGATGATATGATTTATGTGTGCAGATGGTGATCCCGAAACTTACCCAAAACTATGGAGCGACACGTGACCCACCGGAGAAGACTGCGCCGATGTGTACCCTCCACAGCTTCCCCCACAACATCGACCACTGCCTGACGTGGGCGCGCTCAGAGTTTGAAGGCCAGCTGGAGTCACAACCCAAGGGCACGTCGCTCCCTCTGTCACAGAAACAGACTGCAGAGAGGCAGCATGGAGTTGCTCCCTCTCTTCTGCAGAGGCAGCAGAGAGGCAGCAACTCTCTGCCTCTCTGTTGCTGCAGAGGCAGTTACTCCATGCTGCCGCTCTGCTCTCTGTTGCTGCTGTCTTGTTCCTAATTGTTGCAGTGGCAGCTCTCTGTTGCTGCTGTCTGGTTTCTTCCTGGCGAAGTGCTAGCTCTCTGTTTCTGCTGTCTTGTTCCGTATCGTCGCAGGGGTAGCTCTGTGTTGCTGCTGTCTTGTTCCTTTTTCTTCCTATCTCCCTGTTGGTGGCCTCCATGTTCTCATGTCAGTGGCGTATTCCTTTTAGTACGCAAGTTCTCTTGTTGGCCGAAAAGGGTCGAAAGGGGCAAGAATCAAGCAGCCAAGGACGCACACGAAGGACCCACGCGAAGGACCACGCCAAGGATCCACGCGAAACTTGCGTGTGCCTGCATGTGTAGGCAACGCGTACCATGCATGTGCAACCATTCGCTCCACTCTAATGGCAGTTGATCATACCATGCATGTGTTCATTAATGCATGTCCTTCATCCATGTCCCTGACAAGCCGACATCCTGACAATGTCCCTTCATCCATGAAGGGACATGGATGAACCTGACGTCCTGACAAGTTTTGTTGCCCTTGCTCTATCCTCCGCGTCCTGTCCATTTAGTCACCTGACATGTCAGTGGGAACACTGACATGGGAGTTCTGACCCCTTTTTGTGACGTTTTCTGTGAACTTTTCCTCAGTATTACGATTGTTTCGTTCTACCACTCGCTCTCTCCATGTAACCAGCCTGCAACCAGCGTTCACCAGCACGTCAACCAGCACGTTTACGTAATAGATCACATCATGCATGCAGAAGCCAACGCATACCTGGAGGACCCAGCCAAGTATGCGGAGCAGGCGAAGCATGCGATGGACAACACCGCGCGCACCAATTTGGAGACCGTTCTCGACACCCTGTCCACGAACAGGTGCACAGCGTTTGAGGACTGCATCTCCATGGCACGCAGACAGTTCCAGATCAGGTTCCACGACAAGATTGCTCAGGTGTGATATTGCTGTATGTGTGCGCTGCTACCTGGAGGCCTTGCAATTCAGCCTTGCGCCTGCGATCAACAGAACATACATACATTTATACATTACATTTATTTGCATTCATTTTATGCGGTAAAAACGAAACATTTTTCGGATGGGTGGAGTCATCCTTTCGTCATCCCAGTTTGTTTCAAATTGGAAGTTAGTTTGCTTCCTTGGTTTACTTCTGGTTCCCTTTTTTCGAATCAAGGCTTTGATACGGGTATCGCTATCGAGTGCAGTTCGATTGAAACAAGTTTAAGAAAATACAGTGTAGTTCTGATGCATTGGCTTTGTAACAGCATGTAGATAGTAAAAACCGATTTAGCAAGTGTGTAGATCGCTCGCGAATCGCGCAGATGCTGCGTGATCGAATGAAGTCTGCATTGTTGTTGTGCACTCTGTCTGGGCACTTGCGCTCTTACGCAATCAACTCCTTGTCGGTCGGTCGACTTGTGATGCATCCAGGTTGCTGCTTTGCTGTTCTGTTGGGTTTCTGAGAGGTTCCAGTAACAAGCTTGACACTCTGGCAACCGAGTGAGCTGTGCATTTTTGTCGTCGCCTGAACACGTTTGTGTCAGTTCACGGCGTGAACTCGGTATTGTGCGATGACGCTTCTGTTAACTTCGGGAGTGACGTCTGTGCAGCTGACTCATACATTCCCAGAGGACGCACGGACCAGCAACGGAACTGCGTTTTGGTCGCCACCAAAACGGTTCCCGAAACCAGTGATATTTGACCCCGCAGACGCGTCTCATGCGTCCTACATGCAAGCCGGCGCAATCCTGCTGGCAGAGATGTACGGCATCGAGAGACCTGCTTGGGCAGCGGACACTGCTGCTGTCGCAGAAAAGGCTGCTGCTGTTGAGGTGTGTTATATTTTTCGCCCCGCCAAAACTGTGCCAAAATTTGGATACAAAAGCTAAATTGTAGGTTTTTCTGCTGTAATACCTGGGACTTTTCAAGGTGCGTGTAAGTGTACGTTTGTGGCGCAACATGCATGCTCCTCATGCATGCAGGTTGAACCGTTTGTCCCAGCAGACAACGTGAAAATTGAAACAGACCCCAGTGCAAAGGCCCCCAAGGATTCTCCGATGACGGCGGATGACAGCACTCGCATCGAGGAGCTTTGTGCGGAGTTGGATGTGTTGCGGGAGAAGCTTCCAGAAGGTTTCCGCGTGACGCCAATAGCGTTTGAAAAGGATGACGACAGCAACTACCACATGGACCTCATCACCAGCCTTGCAAATATGCGCGCCCGAAACTACAGTATCGGCGAGGTGCGTTCTAATGGTCCAACTTTTATGTCATTGTTTGGAACTGGGTTATGAGTTCGGCGGTTTCTGCGGAGTAGTCAGCATGCCCAAAACGGTAGAGACGCTCTGAGCATGGAATCCCTTTCACTGGTTTCATGTGGCAGAGCACATGACAACTGCACACTGCACATCACATCTGCACTCACATATTCAGGGGCATTATCCGTGCCTTAGGGAGTGAGCGCAGAGCATTTGCTGGTACATAGGCCATTCCATGGAGTTATGCCTGTAACTTTACACACTTTTATGTCCGCTTCTGTGAAGTATGTGTCTGTCAAGTGTGCGTCTGTCAAGCTCATCATGATGACGCATCATCAATACTCATGTCGTCCATGCAAGATGTACAGGTTGAGAAGCTCCAGGCGAAGCTCATAGCAGGCCGTATCATCCCAGCCATCGCCACCACCACTGCCCTTGCCACCGGACTGGTGTGCCTGGATCTCTACAAGGTATTGCTCCCTATCATGCGTACACTGCTACTTAGGAGCACTGATCACCAGTGTCGCTTAGCGAGATAGAACGGTCCTGAATATTTGGGTCCATTTTGTCAGGTGTGTGACCTATCAAATGAAGCGACACTGGTGATCACTGCGTAGGAGTTGTGAAAAATGTTGAAGGAATGTTGTCACCACTTCTTAGCAGTTGCTAAGAAGCGAAATGTCACCACTGCTTGGATTTTGCAACGTTCTAGCCCTCCAACTGCCTGTTCGGATTGTACCAACAGATTCGTTTGTTTGTTTTGTCGTCTTACATAATCTTCACCCCCGGCCCACAGTCCCTGGCAGCTGCCCCCTAAACAAGTTCAAACCTCACCCCGCAAGGTCTCTACCTCAGCAAAGGCTTTCTCAGATCTGATCAGAGTGTGGAAGTGTTCACTCATGCATGCGTCCACCTTGCCAGCACTGACGCGTCTCTGAACATGCCTTACTTACCGTAATCTTTCTACACTTTGGAACGTTCATTAAGTTGCAAGTTTGTTTGTCCTGCACCCAGTATTGTGTGTTGCAAGAACCCAGCATTTGTCTTGAGTCTCCAGTTACCTCGCCGGTGTTAGCGTGCTCCAATATATATCGCCGCTGTGCCACCATTTCAGATTGTTTACGCCACTATGCCCGCATCTCGGCGTGTTTTCGCCGCATCGATACCATTACAGCTTGTTTATGCCTAAGCTGGAGTACGTGTGAAGTGCGTAAAACGGTTGGTATACCATGTAGTATACAGTGCAGTCACGATAACTCGTACCACGTTAAGTCGTACTCGTCCTAACTCGCACGAGAACTTCACAAAACAGCAAAATCAAGCCAAAATGCGATTCGTTGATTCGTTCTCGTCCTAACCCGGCCGATGTTTTGGTGCACATAGGGGTACGAGTGAACGTGACTCTACTGTACCCTAGTACAGTAGTGTTCGTATACCATTTCAGCTTGTTCACGCCACTGTGCCGCTGTGGTACCATTTCGGCTCGTTTACAGAGCCAGCTGGCTTTATCGGTGCAGTGTGTGTGAGCAGGTGCTGCAGCAGAAGGTGATTGAGGCGTTCCGAGACACCTTTGTGAATCTCGCCCTGCCATTGTTTGCGATGTCGGAGCCGCTGCCTGCTAAGAAGAGCACCTTTGGGGACACCATGGAGTGGACTCTGTGGGATCGCTGGGTGCTGGAGGGGGACCTCACTGTGCAGGTGTGCATACACGCATGTTTTTTTATGAGCTGATCGGGAACCACGCCATCTCAAGAAGTATGATTGAATAACTAGAGGAAAAATGTGAGAAAAGTGGCTTAGGGGGTGCTACTTCAGCCCAGTACCTTAGAACCGGGGAGGTTTCGTATTAAAAACAAACCCTAATCGAAATTTTCGTTCGAAGGAAGTCATAATTGAGCTAAGTGCAGTGATTTATTTTCCGAGGTATTCATCAGAGAGCCACTTCAGCTCAGCAAGTCTCCAGTCTTGCAAAGACAGAAGCTTGCAAACGATCCTGCACATGTGATCCTGCAAGCAAACTTGGTGGTTGTACATGATTCAGGAGATTGCTGAGATTGCATAGGTTTCTGATGTGTGCTTCTTTAGGTCATTATAGTTCGTAAGTGCATATGCTTCTGTGCATGCCCTGCGCCCTTGTCGATGTAATCACATCATTCAGGATAAAGAGTTACGCAGGCTTACGTAACCAACTCATGGCATGCAGGAAATAATCGACCACTTCGCAAAAGACAACCTGACAGCCTACTCGATCTCCTTCGGCGCTGCTCTTCTATACAACAACATCTTCCCAAAACACAACGAGCGCCTGGGCAAGAAGCTTAGCGATCTTACGTCCAGTGTGGCCAAGGTGGAACTGCCCGCATGGCGGCGCCACTTCGATGTGGTGGTTGCGTGCGAAGACGATGAGGGTGAAGATGTGGATGTGCCTCTGCTGAGCATCCGGTACAAGTAGCCTGTTTCGTCTCGTTGAGAGGTTGAGTGTGGCGGGTGGTTTGTTGCATTTGTAAGAGCATTGGGTTGTTGTCTGTGGAAGTTGTGTCGATAGTGGTGCTGTGCATGAGAAAGGCGCTCAGACCCAGGAGCGTCTCCAGGGAGCAGGTGTGGCGAAGGGGAATACACAGCACATCGCGCGTTCGCTTAGAGTGTCATGAAACAAGCGCCCGTCACCAAGAAGACAACCGCGGAGCCACCAGACGCACAGCCTGAACCACAAAGAGACAACACTCAGGCGGGCCCCGCTGGATCTGCCAGCACGAAAACCATACAGTGAAAACGTCAAACACGTGGATACAAGTGTCACAAATCAGCACCGCCACTAAGACACGAGACAACATGATCAGGGGATCGGACATCCCAGGGGTTGGGGGCTGATGTCGTGCTGTGGGTGCCGCTGCCGGCAGCGGCAGGCTGCCCGCAATAAATCGGCAGGCTAGGGGCGCTGGGCCCGGTGAAGGGGAGGCACAAACAGGACGCTGAGGTGGGAGGGGGCGACAGCCTTGGCAAAAAAGAGTGGGGCAGGGGACGCGGAGGCAGAAGCTGGGGATGTGGTGAAAATAGCATCGATAGTGGGGCGGCACGGAAGCTGTGTGTGAAAATTGCATCGATAGTGGGCAGTGATCACCAGTGTCGCGTGATTTGTTAGGACACACACCCAAACATAGCCCCAAAGATTGACAATTGTTCTATGCAACTAAGTGACACTGGTATTCAATGATAGTGGCGGTGTGATCACATTGACAAGGGCCCGGCTCACCAGCACGAAAGGTGCTCGCGGAAGCAGAAGCTGGGGGTAATGCTGCGAGGGCAAGATTGCCTTGCAAGCAATTGTCTGACTCTGAGGGTCCTGCGCTGGGGGCTGGCGGGTGTTGGTGAGGAGCCGAGTCCAGGCGCAGTGGCGGCGAAAGCTGTAGCCGTGAAGGGAGGTGATAGGCTCTGTGTTGATACTAAAACCGCCCGATCGGTTATGATCGTATTCTACCGCTACGAGCGATGATGTCACTGATATAGTACAGTCGCCTACAATCGTCACAGCAGGTGCGACAGACCAGGCGGGGGAAGGGCGCACGGTAGGGGGGGGGGGGGAGGGGGCAACACAGCTCCATGGCGGTCATGCAGGGCAGGGGTCAGTTGCGCATGCATGCTGCAAGTAAATAAATAAATAAATTATTCGGGGACTGCGCCATACTCAGTTTGAGCTTCGGCCTCAGCGCCACAGTGGCGGGGGTAGGCCCGGCAACAGGGCCTTGCCTGCCTGGCAGTTGACGCTCTATGATGTGAGGAATGTGGTGGTGTGTCAGTAACATCTCGTTAATCCGCCATTCGATTATCCGTCACTCGCCTTTATCCGTCAGAAATGCTTGGGTACAAACCGTTCTCCATACAAATCTGGCGCTTTTATTCGACACCCCGTCATCTCGTCGCTCGCTAATCCGTCAGGCTCGACGCACATGTCCACAAAAAATACCAAGAGGACGTGGCGTGCTTGGTGAATTGCAGCGAGTCGCACACCACAGGGGCACGCTGCCAACAGAGGAAGAGCTAGTGCAGGAAGAGCAATTCATGAGCTTGTATGGTGAAGATTAGACAGTACATGAGGAACTGTCTGATGATGAGTTAATCAACGTTGATTCAGCTTGTACGTTTCTGCATGCATGCATATGTACACACATGGACAAGCGTGTAGGCAATGAAGAATTCCAATTCGCATCCGAAAAGGATGCGATCGAGGTTCATGCGAAGCGCCCTTTTTTGTGTGGAGACAAGGCGATTTGTTTTCCTTGCAACGTCAGCGTAACAAACCCTAGCACGTGCACACACGATCCACGCCGGTGCAGGTTCGGCGCAGCCAAGCATCACGTTCGCATAACACGTGGAAACTGGTGTCAGGCATCCTTATGGTGCCTAATTTTCTTTGTTTTCTTAGGTTTTTCCCCTTTCCCCGGAGTACTGTGGGCCAGGTGTTGGTGCGCGCTGGCACTGGCTGGCTGGTCTTCAACGCGCGAGTGACGAGAACGACATGCGGTGTGCTTGGAATGGTGTGTTGCAAATCATTACAGACTGTCAGCTACTGCGCCAGGGTTTCTTCCACGTGCGAGTGCCGAGAACCTTTAATGTTGAGACACTTGCACCGAACATAACCAGCGTAGAGCATCCATGGGTGTCACACCATGCGTCACACGGTCAACGCGCAGCGTCAACATGCATGAGCGCCCCTCGGTGACGATGCATGCCAGTCAGGAACTTGCGCCGAGCATGCTGCGCAGCAGAGACGGACACGTACAAGGACACGCGCCGAGCATCACCCCAGCTAACCATCCACGAAGCCATCCGGGGCAACGGGGCAAGGCCTTCCTACTGGGTGTGCATGTTGCCTCGGCCGATGCCGCTTCCACTTGCGGTGCCTAAGCACCCCCCCCCAGCGTCTTCGCTGCCCGACCGCACCACCCCCGCCACCCCTCTCCATTGGGCGCCATCTCCTGTGGAGATTCTCCACTCCGGCGCAACACTCCCTTCGGCCCCGCCCCCCCCCCCCCCTCCGCGTCTTCGCCGCTCTGTCGCGCCACCTCCGCCACGCCTCCCTGTCGGCGCCATCTCCACCGGTGGCGCCACTCCCTTCGGCCCCGCCCCCCGCCCGCCAGCTTCCCCATGTCCCCCGCTGCTGGACTCCGCTGCCATGGGCCTCTCGGCGTTGCCCCCTCCCACCCGCGGCCGCCTCGGCGCCCCCTGTACACCTCCCTTTTGCCGGGTACAGCACCCTGCCTTGTGCTGTATGCAAGCCTGCCGGCGGGCCGTCGGTGGCCCGCCCTTGTGGGCTGTGCTTGTGACCCTGCCGATCTGTGCTGCTTGTGTGCAGCGCATACAGCGCGCTTTCGCTGGATGCCTTCCGTGTTGGGTGCTCTGGTAGCGTCTGCCATGCAGGCTATGTCATGGTTCGTGCTTTGTGTTGATCGGTTACATGGTTATCGTCTTGGAGAAGCTCCTAGAGCTGTGCGCTTTGTGTGCTACTACTGCGGCGCGCAACTATCGATGCAACCATCACATGCGCTGCGTACATCGCCACAGGCCCACCACAGAACAACCACTATGTTCCCCCCAGTACAGTGTCCTACTGAACTTCGAGAAGAAGGTAACAAAGAATAGAACTGCGACACAAAACAGTTTCCTCAGGCCCAAACCACAAGAACAGGCGATGCCAACCGCGGCACTGCATGCCCAGCACGCCTTCTCACAGGCCTTCGCCACACGCCCGATTAGACGTACACATAGCTGCCGGTGAGCAGGCGTGTTGATGCGTCGCGCAGAACTACCTGTCTGAGGGCCTGCGCTGCAGAAGGGGATACAGAAGGGGGTGCTTGCACAGTCTGTATGCTATCTACATGATCTATGTATGATCGAGAGATCACAATCCAGCACATTGTGGTGATTCTGGAAACGTAAAAGGATGTCTCTTTCTTTGCCCTCTTCTTCCAAGACAATCGGCGCCTCTTGGCTGCGTTCCCGACCTCAGGAAGCTGCAACTCTGGCCACAACAGCACGATACATGATCCACGACCGAGCAGTTGGCATGTGTGTCCATAAGTGGTGGTTCCCAGACAGGCTATGAATGTACATCTCTTGTGGCTCTCGCTAATGTCAGCCACATGTAATGGCTGTGCGACAACATCCTGCACAAACGAAGATTTTCAGACAGCGAAGACAGTTAATGAATGTCAATCCATGTGCAGATATGCATTGCCATTCTTGAATGGTGCTGGTGCACCAGCACCATGGTGGACACGTGACTGTACCCACCAGTCGATCGCCATCACACTAAACCGCAGCCTCGTAGGGATGCTTGGACAGCTGCAGAGTGTTGAACGGGAGTGCATGATGCATAGGCACTGCCGATAGGTGAGTCAAAGGATGGGCCTTCAAGGAAAGAGGAGGTCTGAATTCTGATCAGCCAGACACAAGCCCCTCAACATCCCCGAGGCATGACACTGACTCAAACGGCATAACATGAAATTAAAAGTCACTTGAAGCGACCACGGCAGAGCCACTTGTGTCTAGATCTAGATCTGCAGGTCAAGGGGGCTGGGAGCTTGAGTACGACCTCGTTCTGAGGAGGGAAAGCAGCACTCGATCACATACCACGCGAAAACAAATATAATACATGTATGGAGCTTGCAACTGCGCCAAAGCGTCCCGTGCGGTTGCTATGTCGACTCAAACCGGTGTATATAGGGAAAGGGATAGCCCGGCGCACCTTGGCCTTCCACGTGAAGTCTTGCCTTGCGCTGATCCAGGATCACGAGAATCCCTACTATTGGGTTGGCATGCGCCTCGTTACACTCTTCCGCTTGCGCCCCAGGCACGCGAAAGTGAAGTCCGAGCACCAGTGTCGCAGTACTAGACCAGACTACTCACCAGAACAGGCCACTCAGGAGAATATGCGTCTACATGGGTGAATATTCCCCGCGGGGCTGCACGCCGTCGAAGGACCACAGCCAACAGCTGCACGCCTTGCAGACCGGTCGAACGCGGCTCTGGGCCCTTGTCCTCCACGTATGAAGGTGCAACATGCATATTCGTTGCACACTCCGTTTCTTCCTGTGTCCATCCTAGATGCCATTCGCAGGAAGCACCAGGCGACGACTGCAACCAGGTAGCTGTAGTGCGTTGACTGGTCATGAGACCGCGAATACCTGTAGTTCAACACCTCGCTCCATGTAGTGCATCTGACAAGCCTGATGTTTGTATGTATATAGTGTGATCAGGCTGTATTGACGGCACCGATTGTGATCCGCCTGCGCTTCCGATTTAAATCGCACGCTGCAGCGCTGGCGCGGCCATCATGCGGTATCGCAAGACGTGGTGGGGTCTCACCTCTCTGCTTATATGGGATCAATCTGCATTCCCTCGCTGTCTTCCGTTCTCGCTAGTAGCATTTGTGGAGTGTGCCGTGCTGCATACCGTCCTGGGCGAACAGGAGCTGTTTCAGGAGATCCGAGAGAACTGGAACCATCCATACCCTTTCCAGGCGTTTGCAGCTATCGTTGGATTCTTCACAGTGTTTCGGTGCGGTTCATACGTACTATTGAACTCGCTAGCACTTGAAAGTCGTGTCACATGTGGCAATTGCACTCAGTAGAATTCGAAGCTGAGGTGTGTTGGCAACGCACAAGAGGAACTCCATCCAGTTCGATATACTGTCAGATATGTGAGCTACTGGGCGCACACAACCGAGCAACCTTGGAAAGGACCCGTTGCACTTGTCTATTCATATTCCAACTTGGCTCTCTTCCCATTCCAACCGCCCAGGTATCACTACACTCACACAACTCTGCACGTCAGCATCTTGTATAATACCATAAGGAGCAGGTCATACATGCACAAGACAACGAACTGGCATGCATGAAGCTCCAGGTAAGTGTCTCTGCAGAGCTCCAGCGCATACACCTGAGTGACCATCCACAGCATGCAAGTTTATAATATAAAACTTCTTGTCCTGAGATGAGTGATGTGTATCTGGAGGTATCTGGCGAAATCCTGTTTTCGATGCTTTGTATTCTACTTTGCAGCATCTATCTAAAGAAACTGATCGGAGACCAACAACCAACGTTCATCTGTCACTGCACTTATGTACTGGCTCTGTGCAGCTGGTAACATTCAGCTACTGCACTGCGGTCATACATCTCCAGTGTCGCTTTGTTAGATAGAACACTCCTGAACGTTTGGGACTATTTCTTAGGTGTGTGACCTGACCTTTTAAGCGACAGTGGTAATCACTCGAACCCTTTCAGTTTGTAAAGGTAATCACTGGAACCGATTGGATGCCGTATGTTTGCGTCTGGTACTCTGTGTCACTCACTTGGGTCGGTTGTTTTGTGCCCTCAGTGCTGACCTCTTCTATCCATCTCGTACACACTGGAAAGGTAGTGAACAGGCATGAACCCAAACAGCCAAAAGCAACTAACACAAACCTTCCACCAATTTACTCGAATGGCACAACTTCATCGTCACGAAAGTCTCTCCCAGCACTCTTTAGCCAACCTGCGATGGTAATGACGAAACACAATGCCACGACCACGAGCCAGGGCGCACCTTCGATTCTGTCTACTGATTCACAACCACAGCCGACGGTCGACGACACCAGTGCAGCAAGAAACAGTAGCAACATTCTGCAAGTAACCCTCAGCAGAGGAGCCTCACTTTCCCAAAGTAGACATCACCAAAGGCACCATAGTGGCTCCGTTCACAACTTGTTTCCTACTATTTGCTCTCTGAGCATCCCGAAGAAACACCGACTCAGCGCTCTCATCTGTTCCAGTTGCTTATATGGTTTCGAGGCTGAAGCCATTCCTCGGGTACGGAATGGTTCCTGACGAATACAGTTTTTTTAATTGTAGCTTCCCAAAAGCTCGTGAGGAAAATCTTTTTTAAGGAAAAGTCATCGCCCCATCCCTGTAGGGGGGCTGAGGCCGAAGCTCTTCTTGTGTATGGCGTGGCTATGGCTTGTCCGATTTAAACACACAAAAAAGTATTCGGGCGCCTCACCATACGCAAGGAGAGCTTCGGCCTCAGCACCCCCGAAGGGGTGAGACAAGTACATCCCCTTGGCATACAAGTATATCCCCTTAGCATACAACTACACCCCTTAGCAAGTACACCCCTTAGCAAAAGCGTTGGTTTTTCGTCTGCTGCAAACGACTGGGAGGTGTGGCTGCGAAACGTGTGGCTGAATACATCCGGGAATCACAAGAACGGCCACATGCAGGACAAATCTCGCCTATCAGAGATACTGGGAAGGCCGCACAGCTCTTCAGAAGCTCACAAGCAAGCTTACCGATACTGCAGTGTTGGGGGTGACGCTGGATTTCAAAAACCAAACAGCGGAGGGCAAAAAGGATCTGTTGATTTGCCAAAGCCTGGAAAAACACAAAGACTTTGTTGGCAAGTTCATCCACACCATCAGCCTGCTGCATGCTGTAGCTCTGGCTACCCTTAGGACTGACTACTCGCTTGAGAATCTGGTGGTGCGACTCCCCAAATTTGTTGCTTGAGGGAGCGTTACTCCCCTTTTGTTAGGTTTTGTGGTAATGCCAAAAGCGCCCGATCGGTTATGAACGTATTCTACCACTAGGAGCGATGATGACACTGATATAGTAGGTTCGCCTACAATCGTAGCCCCTTTTGCTTGAGCTTCAGGGAGGGTGACTCTACTATATATTTGCTCCTCAGCCACTGTGCTTTCCTTCGTGCTCATGCGTTGATTTGCTGGTATATGAGCCATTCCATGGAGTTATGCCTGTATCTTTACACACCTTCGTGGTTCCATGTGGCCCGGGGGGGTATCTCCTTGTGCCACCCCTTTCAGGGGTGCTGAGGTCGAAGCCCTGCTTGGGTATGGCGT
Source organism: Ulvella scutata (assembly GCA_032359135.1). Lineage (NCBI taxonomy): Eukaryota > Viridiplantae > Chlorophyta > Ulvophyceae > Ulvales > Ulvellaceae > Ulvella > Ulvella scutata. The sequence goes on along the minus strand of JAUMHD010026428.1, from coordinate 5,661 downwards.
TGTTCCCGATTGCTACCTTTTTTTTGGTCCACTTTTAAATGGAGCCGACGTCTTCTTGCTACAACTTTGTGCGCTAAGCCCTGCGGTATTTGTGTTTGCAGCTTTTGTGCTTTGCAGCCTTTTCGTTAGCAGCCTTTTTCTTCGTACCCTTTGTACTCTGCACCCTGTGCTCCCTCCAAGAGCTCCTGTTAGGAACTGTTTTAGTGTTTCTTTGGCTGGGTTGGCTGTGAAGAGACATGCATTCCACGCATTGTAGTCTAGTCTAAGTCTCTGACATATTGAGGTAAAAAAATTGCTAATCGGGAACCACGCCATACCCAAGAAGGGCTTCGGCCTCAGCGCCCCCGAAGGGGTGGGACAACTGATGACAGTGGTTAGGCAACCTTCTGGTATATATAGGTTCTTGCTTGTTTGAGTTCCTTGCAGTAGCCGAACGTATCTCCACTGCCATCACAGTGGCCCTACGTGGCAGCCCTTCCACCCCCACTATTCCACCCCCCCTCTTCGGCCCCCCTCAACCCCCGGTATTACAAACCGGAAAGGTAATCAACCCAAAGAGTGAACCCAAATAGTGAACAGCAGCTACCCCCGACCCCACCCCCACTCTTGTCTCTCAACATTTTATTTACTTTCTGAGGTCACTAGTATCGCAGGTTAGGTAAGAGTGCTGGGAAAGACCTTCGTGATGGTGCTGTCGTGCCACTCGAGTGAAGTGGTGGATGTTTTGTGTTTGCTGCTTTCGGGTATTTGGGTTCTTGCCTATTCACTGCCTTTCCGGTTTGTAACGATATACTTTCTGAGGATTACTGAATAACATATTCATCTGAGCCTCTCCATTCTTTGTTCCCAGTGCTGAACTTTACTGATGCCTCAAAACATTGTACTCTGGTGTCTTCCTGGTGAGTATGAACGCACCAGAACTAGTTCCATATGCATGCACTCCCATGAATGCAGGAACACGACTCAGACTCCTACATACGGATCGACAAAAACAGTCGAGCACGCGCAACGGACACGGCATCGCCACGCCTAACCTCTGAGACGTTGCAGAATCCACCTGTACCTCCCATCATCTCACAGCAGGTGTGGCAGTCTTGCCGCCAATTGGCTGTGACTACTCATGCATGTGACAACCAATTGACTGTGACTACTCATGCATGTGACAATGAACTCAAGTGGAGGCCCTAGGCCCCAAGCAGCTAAATCCAATGAGAACAGAAGTATGGTGAATCTATGCTTGTGTTGCCTGCGGCATTATGCATTCCCAGGTTTTGTAACCTTCAACAGGAACAAGGCTGAGTCGCGTGAAGCTTTTTTTGTTCCTTCGCGCAAAGCTTTTTTCTTCCATGAAGCTGGGGGGAAAAGGGGGGGGGGCTGTCAAGTTAAACCGTGTTTCTTTTCTCTTGCTTTGTGTGACTCAGCCTGTACGGCGTAGCTGTAAAGACAGCCTTGTTTTGTAAAGACAGCCTTTGCATATCCGGATAGTTGTAAAGACAGCCTGAACGGCAAAGACTTACAGACATACTACTTATTCTTGGATGCCGTGGGGACTACCACCTTTAAACTGGCAGCTTCAACATGCATGCAGGCCACCAGCACCAGCAACAGCGGCAGGCGCACAAGCAGTAACGGTGGTGAACACCAGGTAGTGGTGCCCCTGCATGATCACAAGCGGCCACTTGAGCGGCCGCTCATGAATTACAGTTTAGTAGCACAAAAGCAGCGGAACCCTGCGCGGCGGCAGTCGGCAGCAGCGACCGGCGGCAGGCCCTCCTCGCGCAGCAAGGCGCCTTTTCTAGATGCGAAGATGCGCGCGCGGTTGCGCAAGTGGTATACGGATGCAGTGCGGTGGCTGGACGATGTCGGCAATCTGTTTCACCTCCGTGCGCGCCTTGGACACTGTTTGATGCTGCGTGCCTCTGAAACTGTTTCCCTTTGACGCTGTCTTGACATCTTGCTGAGGGGGGGGGGGGGGGCTGTACACTAGCTTGTGTCGAAATTGCATCGGGGATGACCTCAGCATAGTTGCATGGCGCCGCCGGCAGGCTGGCATTTCGTCATCATCAGCAACCACAGCGGGCAGTGGCCGCCGGAAGCAAGGGGTGCTGGTGCTGGCGAAAGGGAGGTGAGCAGGGGGCGGTAAGGCGGCAGCGGGAGGGAGGGGGCGACGCCGAGAGGGCGAGGGCCGCGGGAGGCGGACCCAGCAACGCGCACCTGGGGGGGTTGGGGGGCAAGCAGCGGGCCGTGGGCCCCGGCGGGGGCGTGAGAGAGGGGGAAGGGGGAAGTGTGAGCCGACACGTGGCCGAGGCCGAAGGAGGAGGTGGAGATGGCGGGGATGGTGCGGGGGGGAGGGGGGGGAGGGGTTGCGGCGCGTGGCCACGCCGTAGCCCACAGCGGCGGGCCTCGGCGCCGCAAGTTAGAGCGGCGTTGGCCGTGGTAAGATACATGACTGGGTAGGTGTTCTGCGGTCGCTGGTTGTGGTCTGTTCGTTGTAGTTGGGTTTCAGATTATGCGCCGGTACCGGTGCAGAGTTTGCCCTTGTGAGCGCCACGCCACTATTGATGCAACGCCAGTTAACACACAGGGTGCACCGCCCCAGGAACAAGATGTCTGCACCAACAACTACAACAACGTAGAGAGCATCTGCTGTCGATAATTAGTTGTACAGGCAGAGGATCGGTGCTGTGTGTTGGTTTCAGTGTGTTGCAGGCAGAGATGCAGAGATCGGTGCTGTGGCTGTGTGAGGATGGGAACAGACATCAGGAGATGTACAAGCAGGCATTTATAGGTGTATTGACATCGACAAGCGCGCAACGCAGCTCACAAGCGCGAAAGGTGCACCACAATAGGCAGAGATCTGTGTTCTTGGATTGCAGGTGATGGTGTTTCATGGCAGCAACGGCAGCACCGCCGCAGCAAGCTGCCGGTGCTCTACAGGCTCAGTCAGGAGGAGGGCAACTTCCTGGGCGGGGGCACCACCGACAAAGAGGTCTGGGGCCAAGCTAGGCTGGTGGAGGAGGACGAGAACGAGAAGATGCGTGGGCTGTGGGATGATGACATCGGTGCGGCGAGCCTCTTGTTTCGTTTCGTCAGACGGATTTTTGCTGGCAATGGGCCTTGGAATGGTGCATTCTCCTGACATGCCAGGCCTGAAGGAAAACACTGACGTTGCGACCTGTGAAAGAAAACAAGAATACAAATACGCCGGACCTGAAACAGCGCCATAGACATCAATTAGTCCAAAGGAGACTTGTTGTCGCTCAACACACATCTCTCTGGCTGCAACTTCGCCAACGCCTCATCTAACGCCCCATTTCATTGTCAAGAAAGGACTAGGTTAGAGCCCTGATTTTCTGCACACATTGCCATGACTCTCTGCCAGGATGCCGAGGTTGAGCGGCACTTGAGAAACTTCGTCGTGACTTGTTTTGTTCTAACAAAAATGCTGCCTAGTTGTTAATTATCAGGACCATCCATCTTCCATGACATAACATGCATGCGCTTTATTACTCATCTTCAAGGAATTTACCCCGTACACTCAAGTCTCTACACAACACATCGCACTATCAAAACAATGAACAGGGGAGGGGAGTGAATGGGGGGAGGGCTGCACGCTCTCGGCGGGGTGTGTAAGGCCGATGGCATGCAGGGATCACCACTGAGCAAGCTCAGTATCCGGTTCACCCGCCCAGAAAAATTAGTATAATCGCAGGGGGCACATGGCCCCCGTATCAGCGATTAAACTGATAAGAACAGATACTACACTTGATCTTAGCCAAAAGGCCGAGAAAGGTATGACTATCCATGCCTGGCGCAGTTTATAAATGGGCGCTGCCGTACCGCCATTCTGAGTTGCGTCCCGGGTAGTCATGTGCCACGTGGCACCATGAGAAGCGACATGTCTGCAGTGCACTTTGGCCATGTGTTCCAGTGTATACAAGGGAAACCAGCCGTGTGCATAGCATAAAAAGATATATCTGAATGCAATGAGCCGATGACAATTTAGAATCGAATGATTATGCTCTGATGCGTGCCTCGTTGTTTAGCAGCTGCAGAAGCGAATTCAGACGACTTCACACTGGCACTGTTGTCACCCATGAACCTCGTCAAGATATTAGGAACCGTATCACTGATATTACTCTTTTCACGCTTCCTCCCGGCCCGTGTTCATTTGTGCAACACTCCTCTGCGTGCCCAGGCACATACCGCAGTCGATTGTGAACGTGGCCAGCTGAGCGAGACTGCAGGGAATTCCTCTTCTTGAGCCTCAAACTCAAGGTGACGTCTCCCTATTCGTGTCATTGTTGGGTGCTCGGTGATGCAGCCGGGCTGCCACAGGTGTATCTGCAGCGGTTTGCACTGCCTGGCCTCTGATCGGTGTACCAATGTCCTGAAAACGACGAGCAGCAACAGTAACAGTTGTGGGGCATGGCCATGGCTATCATGCTCTTCACCGTGCCACTTGAAAGAAGCACATGAACCACTTCTGGCTTCGCCTGGTGGATTGAACGTGTCTGTACCCTGTCCCAGCAGTACAAGCACATACAAGCTGGTTTCTGGTCGAACGCTGCAAACTTCTTGCTTTGTCGGTTGTAAGGGTAAGCCATAAATAACACGACAGTTGGATCTGATGGCCCATCCACAGCACAGAAGGGCTGTACGTGAAGCTCTATAGATCTACTTTAGTGTACTTCACGAGATGGTCTACTTGAAGGACTATAATCTTTGTCTCATTGTCAGTGATGGGAATGCGTTTCAGTGACAGAACCAGCAGTTCATCGATCACTCAAAATTGTCACAAGGCACCCAACACTTCTGACAGTAGCCTGGTACTTGCTGCACCCACACGTGCACCAATTTGCCACAGGTTCGACCATAAACTGTCCTGAGACTCTGATCAACATGTGATAAACCAGAGAAAAGTGTGAGTCAAGTTGACTACTCTACTGTCTTCCCAGCAACAGGAAGTGGAGCAACAGCTCCCTCTCCGAAGCAGAAAGAAACGTGAGAAAGAGGGAAGCATCAAATAGACGGGGGCAAGCTGCTGCTGTACGACAAACTGTCAGCCAGCATCTCCAGACATTGTTTCAACCACAGTCCTTTGTTGATGACACCACAAATGAATACATGTGCACAGAAATCCTGCATCAGAGACCCCGAAGAGCAATATTCCATATGAACTGCAACCAAATGAGTACCCCGTAAGCATGGATTCTTTGAGAACTGTCCCATACAAGGTCCCATAATAGCTGGGAGTAGGTAGGTAGCAGCCAGTGGATGGGAGTACTCAGATGATCATCTTTTGGGCGAGATCATTAGCCATCTTTACTCATATTTACCCATGTCATACCCAGGCAGGGCTTCGTCCACAGCACCGCCAAACACTGATCACCAGTGTCGCTTAGTTAGATAGAACAATCCTATTTAATTGGGACTATTTTTCGGATGTGTCATGCCTGTTCATCGCTACCTTTCCGAACTACCTTTGCAAAGCGCTCAACGGTCTTGCTTCTGTGGAGACCGTGGAAGGTGAATGTTCACCTTCCTTCCTTCCTTCCTTCCTTCCTTCCTTCCTTCCTTCCTTCCTTCCTTCCTTCCTTCCTTCCTTCCTTCCTTCCTTCCTTCCTTCCTTCCTTCCTTCCTTCCTTCCTTCCTTCCTTC
>JAUMHD010026417.1:0-38513 GCA_032359135.1 Ulvella scutata | reverse complement strand
TGTGTGTGTGTGTGTGTGTGTGTGTGTGTGTGTGTGTGTGTGTGTGTGTGTGTGTGTGTGTGTGTGTGTGTGTGTAAAATGACGCGTATGCACAAGCATGCTGTAAAAAAAACCTGAAGGACCTACCTTGATGACCCGCGTCACTATGTCAATGCTTCTGTGCAGCCTCTCCAACGCCCGCACCAATACTGGCATGTCCTTGGCCGCGACATTCTGCAGTCGCCTGAGGACGTACCGCAGCTCCCACATGTGACGGTCCGGTACCTGGATAAAATTCTCACGGAGTGCGTCCAGCATGACTTCCATGTCTGGTCGAGCCAGCCGAAGTAAACGCTTCCCTTTCATGACTCCAAATGCGTCTGCGAGAGCGATGAGATACCCCAGGTGCGGCTTTCGTGCATTAGAGGGCGCCTTCTGGAGGATATAGAGTTCGTCTTGAAGTTCAAATAGAGCCTCTGCACAGTTCCGCTCCGGGGCAGCACAATACGTGAGCAGTAGCAGGAGCTCAGACACTCTGGTTATGAACACTCCCAAGGTGATCTGCATTTCGCAGAAACTGGTATTGTTGTTCACACTTCTGACTGTAAGTGACACCATGTGACAGAAGCCACTCCCATACAAGCACATTTCATCACTCCACGCTAACAGAAAGATGGACCTCATTCGTGACAGGTGGTATATGTATATCCTCAGCCATGTGCAGGCATAAATTCACAGTCCGCAGTAGGTGGGCCTGAAACTCAGTAAGCAGATGGTGAGTAAGTTCAAGGACGGACTTGTGTTTACTACGGTTTCTTTCTTGCCTAATCCTTTCGGATCTCCGATCGATTCATGCACGATGCCGTTTTGAAACGTCTGCGTGGATTGGATATACAGAACAGCCTGCCCTACTACACAGCGTGACCTATCATACAAACTCTTGTTCATCATAAAGAATCGCCACAGCACCAATTAATAGACTTCAGAATTGTCTTCACAAGCCGAGAAGGCAAGGATCTTGCAATCTTTACCCGTACATACGCTTTGTGGATATATCGATGCTGAACTTCCCGGTTACTGTACAGTTCCATCAGCGTGTACACTCTACGACAGCATGTACACATGTTGGCGGAATATGACAAACGGCATTTGCGCTTCACGTACAAACCATATCCGGATTATATTGATGTTTCTGCAGTATTTGAACGCGACTTCCTTCGAACAGCAGGTCTCTGGGTCCATGCATCGAGGAGCAGTCTGGATACTATCATGCGTGAACATTCAATGCAATGCAATGCGAGTCAAGGGAATGTACATGTGCGTATTACAGCATGGTGCGGGCTAATGCATGCCCCAGATACCAGTTGGCGGTGTTCCTAGCTCGCCACGTCACCTCAGGCAAAAGCCTGACAGAACCAAAGCCCTTCCAGGGGATTAGGGTTCAGGTTTCAGGTGACGGACGACCCAGGGAGTTCTCATGAACTCCGCACCAGTTGTCACCCTGGTGCAGGCTGTGTGTGCATGCAGAATGGCTGATCTAGCGCGAGAAGGAAACAATGCATTGCAAGGACTGAACTCACCGACTCTCCCCTCGCGTTCCATTCTGAGGTAAACACACTGCGTAGGCCTTCGTCATCCAGTTTCCTATTCATAGCAGCAAGCATTATCTGCAATTTTGTGACGACGAGCTCAATATAGTAGGGCATCTCTGCAAAGTGGAATGTCTGGAGGACCTTGCCAACATGCTCCATGTACCTGCAGAACATTTCAAACAATGAGTCAAGTCTGCTGAATCAAGCAGCAGCAGGTGTGGCAAGCTGAAGGGAAAATACATAGATCGATTCTTGACAGGCGCCAATTCTTTCCAGGTTGGAAAACAAAGTTGGACATTCGAACCCCTCTTGGGGGCTACAACAAGCAATTTGTCATCCCGATATGTGGCCAGACATAAACGCACTGACAAAACTCGCTGCACTCCGTTTTCCGTGTCTTCCACGCAGCTGAAATCCTCTCCGCTTGCAGAACAACATCAGCGATGCTGACTTTGCTGTCAGGAGTCATATTTCCTCTGCTAGGAAGCAATCAAGATATAGCTTGTGTCTTGGGGTGTCTGCGAGGCAGAGGTGGGAGTCAGAAGTTTCAGCAGATTGTTCAACCCCATGATGGGTTATGATATCGCAGGAGCATCAGTTGCAGAGACGGTTTGTTTTAATGCACTTCAGAGTCTGAAGTTCAAATAAGGGACGGCGTCTCTGGTGGTGTATTTTCGATGGAATGCTTCCTGGAACTGTCATCACATTGTATTTGCCAGGAACAAGTGCTTGGCCTTCATCGTTTGTGTAGTTTGCATGGTCGCCTGCATTGGTTCATGGTGAGGCGTCTGCCCTTGCCTCCCTGATCTCGTGTGGCTCGTGCTCGCATGCATGTTTGTCCTCGTCCCGCCCCTAGGAAACTTTGGCCAATGGGAGTGCTGAGGCCGAAGCTTTTCCTGGGCGTGACGTGGTCCCCGAATCTGTTTTTTTTTATGCGTGGCAATTAGGCGAAAGGTAAATGAGCAAGTTCCTCCGTTCAAAATGTGGGGCCCACACGTAGTATTACAAGAATACATATTAGTGCAAGATAACAAAGAAGCATGCAATACCAGTCAACTAAGGGCCAAAAACTTCGAACGGTCCCTTCAAATATGCAGTACATAAATATGTTCGGACAATATCGCGAGATACGAAACACTCGCTCGCACTAGTGCGCATCGAGACATCAGCGCTCTTTGTAGGGGTAAGCATGCACTCTTTCGTGCGGGAGTGTAGTTGTACTCTCGTGCTCCTGGCCGGGCTCCGGGGGAGGGTTTGCTGTATCCAACAGGTGAGATTGAATAGACTGTGCTTGCCATAGCATTGTCATTTGCGCTGCCTTTTGCGTTCCTTATATTGGCTGCCCCCCCCCTTCTTCCTCTTCAGCTACTTTAACTTACTTTATACTACTTTATACTACAAGTTCCGGTGCCTTTGTCGATGTAATCACATACTCGCTACGAGCTTCGGCTTCAAATAACTATTGGGAGCAAACCGTATGGCCACCTGAAACCCCCAAGATGGCCCTGCACAGAGCATCTGCGAAGAAAAAATCGAGGTGACACTGTGCAAGGCGGGAATCGAGCACAAACACCAGATGGTTGGAACCATGATGGTGTTCTCGTTGGAAACGCCAGATGCTTGCATTCCCTTTATTTTGCAGGTCCGGTCCAAGACCTTGGCCCCTGACCTTTGCCTAACTGTCCTGTTTGGCCTGGAAGCCCCTTTGGAGATGCTCAAACGAATACACTGCCTTGATTGTAAAACATATGTTCCGTGGAGTATGATGAAAAGTTCCGTCTGAAGCGGAAATTGTACAATGTGAGTTGTCTAAAACGATATTAATTCAACTTTCACCCGAGCACCAAAAGCGTTTAATCCGTGGTGACATCCGCATTCGAAGTGTTGCGTGTACTGTGCTGTTGACACTTCAAATCGCGAAGGTAACGTCAGTATAGCGACACATCAGCATCCGCAGGTCGCGTATCCTCGCGGGCTACAGTGTAAGGATTGCAAACTGAGAATACTTTGAACGCACCGAATGACTTTTGGAACGACTTGCAAGGTACCGGACACAAAACTGTATTAGTCGCGAGACAAAGCGCTTGCACACAAGGTTCCACTGAACGCAATTCCATGGTGATGCCCAATCGGTGCGGACTCCTTAAGCCTTAATATGCATCTTGTTGTGCTACTCGCCCCAAATGTGCGACAAAGAACGTTTGCAGAAAAACAGAAAAGATGCAGAAAAACAGAAAAGACCGCACTCGGACTTAGTCTCAACCACCATCGCGAGAGGTTCGGAACCGAACAGTTCAACGCGAGATCATAGTGTCAAACGGTGAGAGGCTGCATTGAAGTGAGACGCTGTCGAGTGCGGGTACCGCTGGGAAATACATGATGATGTAGACGCTCGAGTGCATCAAACTATAACGACGGGCCGGGAAACCACAAGGAACCTAATTTAAGCAAATCACTGTATACTACAGTATAGTATAGTATAGCGCGGCATTCCCACGACGTTATGTGGTGGGCATGTATCTTGCGACCTTCCGTTGGTGCCATTCATCATATGAAGTTGGACGGGCATGTACCGCACCACGACATGTCTGTCACCAATAACGATGAAACTTCCTTCTGAAGCATTGAATAGTGCATGGAACATTTTTTCGTTTGCCGCGTGTAGTACGAGGTGAGGTGTCGGACGAAGTCCCAGTTAGAAAACTCGAAGCTCAGGTCCACACGTGCTGACATCAGGTCTCATCTCAGAAGCGTGCACAGTCGGAATCATTATATCATATACTTTATGTTTGTTCTTTGACCTTCGTATCTACACCTACTGGACGTGTTTTTTCCCAGAGGCCGTCCTGGTCTTGCTCTGGGTTGGGGTGCTTGATGTTGGGGTGCACTCTATGTACAGTCCAGGTGCCTGAGTACTGGCAGAGACGCGAGAAACTGGGGAAGATTCGGAATCTTCTGTGACAATGGGGCTCTCCTGAGCCTGTAGCAGTCCTTGATTGATCCAGATGTCGGTCTTTCCGGATAATTTATCGGCTGTTCTGGCCCTCAGACCAGATAATCGAGAATGAAATGAGGAGTGAAAACGGCGGTAAAAGTGGACCTGACCATAAATGCTAATCGGGAACCACGTCATAACCAAGAAGGGCTTCGGCCTCAGCACCCCCAAAGGGGTGGGACATGGACATACACCCCTGGGCCACACGGGACCACGAAGGCAAACACAGAGGCTGCAGAGAACGCCGCACAATGTTGCAAGCAAACACAGGGTCGCCAACAGGGACCGCATCGTCAGCCACAACAGCACATGCACCAACAAGGAGGATATAAGCGGCAATAACGGAGTACACCTCAGCACAGACACCAGCCTCACAGTCCCGCAGAAACACAGACGGATCAAGAACCCAAGGGTCACAATATGTACTCACAGAGACAGGATCAAAGCAATTCGCATCACGTGCTGCAAGGAGAGCAATCCGCGCACGCCCTTCAGGGGGAGCCAGCCGGAGCAGGTCATCCCAGATGTCATTCGGGTCGGGGCACCCCACTGAGGGACTATGCGTAAGGCAATGCCCTACCACGTGCTTTGCGACGTGATGTTGTGTTTCAGAAGGCGTCGTATGGTGCATGGGTGACAAACCATGCAACATGACTGATAAACAATATCTGAGCTCTTACAGGCATCTCCCTCAACATCAAGCAATGCAGTCCTGTTGCTCCCTTCAGCATAATAGCTTCCCAGGACATTTGTGACTGGTCAACTGGTGACTGAATGCAGCCGGTATATGACCATAACGGGTGCTGTAGAAGCCGCTGGACCTTTTCCCCTAAGATTGTAGATTTCTTTCGATTATCCAGGTTTGGAACCGCAGCATCGGCGAAAAAATCACACCAAACCAGTGACAGAGGATCACGGCCTTTGGGGAGCATCACTCTGTGCATAGAAGCTTCAAAAACTTCCTCGGCTTCCCGCGTGCCTACCTGCACAGTCCAGGTGGCAGAGTTCAGACCACCTTCAGGTGGCCCTTACTTCGCTCCAGGCAGGCCATTTAAAGTAGCAAAACAATACATGAATGAAAGAAAGGACTCATGCAGCCCCTGACGATTGTAGACGAATGTAGAGCATATAGATGATCGATCAATATTGAGACCTGGGGCCTTCTCAATTTTGTGGGACAATAGCAACGTTCCTTGCACCCACTAGAACGGAATCCACTCTTCATTTTTGCCGTATAAATGTGAAATGCTGCGAAATGCGCATGTACAGGTTCTGCTATGCACGTTGTCAGGTGATGCAAACCCACTAATGTATTAGCGCCATGTGTAGATGTGATGACGTGTGGAGACTCAGAATAGGACCCTGAGAGGGGCGTGTGAACTCCAACAAGGTGGGTGCAAGTTACAATCCAGAACAGCTACTAATCTTCCAAATTAAACCTTCCAAGAGTCAGCGAATCAGACTCGTTTTAATCATTTCACAAGCGCTCAAGGTGCAGACCAGTGAGCAGCTAATTGCATGACACAACCTAATTGCCGAAACCTTCCAGAACATTCTAGGCTAGACCAGGCTGAACCTTACACTATTCCCCCCCAAGACGTTACAAAACGGATGATCACAGTTCAGCAACCGCCCCACAACTTGTGATGACTTAGCAAGACCTCAGAGAAAACGGAGGGGAAACATTACTGTAAAGTGTCAGGAATATAATAGTATCTCTCTCCCACGTGGTTGCCCAGACCACATAACATGAGTATGGTGACTGACTCATGCCGGGGAAACGCGCCGCCAGACGTCCACTTAGACTTAGAGAGACATGTTAGGGAAACCGTAACTCACGGTAATGCACCCGATGAGGTGTTATCAGCAAAGGTGGGTTAACAAAACTGAAAGAAGGAGATGTGAACAACAGAAAATGGGGAAAAAGAAATAAATGCAAGAAATGGTCTAAACCCAAACAACAAACAGGGAAGGCATGCAGCACTACGGTGCGCATGACGAACAACAAATCTTCGTATCAAATGTAAATGCAGTATAAAACCTAGGCACCCAATATGTAAAAGATAAATCGCGCATCAACATCGCGCATGGTCAATTGGCTTTTAAAGCCGCTCAGACAATTCCTGATGGAGTGCAATCGGATATTCATCGGGGGAAGCGTATCCCGCGTCAGCCTCTTCGGGGTAGTCCTCAATCGGGTTTCATGGCCGAGACGGGTCTCTGGGGAAGCGCAACTCGAACTGTATGAGGTGGTGACGAGCGGTGGAGTCGTCGTGTAGGAGCGAGGAAGATCCAGGAATCCACTCCACAAGTCCAGAAGTCCGCAGTACTTGGTACTCGCATGGTATCTCGATGAAGTCCAGACCTGCATGCGAATGACCACGCAAATCACGACGATGGATGACTTTGACAACAGGGTTTGCAGAAGGATGAGGTTGCACAACAGGGTAGTCAGGCTCGAATGCATGAGCTGATCTAACCAAGGACGAATATCTTCGAAATTGAATGCATTGTTGATGGCATAAGACTCAGGCAGGGCAACAGACAACGTTTGAGGACCAAGAAGTGCAGTAACTCCAAAAGGACCAACAAATAAGCGTTGCATCTTGCGTGGGACTGCATCGGTGGTCTGAGGGCGAAGGACACGAGTCGATATTTTTGCTTGGTCCCCTACCGAATACACATGCGCGTTGGCTGATGCATTACGCTGTGCAATCATAGCAGTACGTGCGCGTTCAAGGGCAGTTTTCGCTATGGAGAACGTAGAAATGCGACGACTGAGAAAAGTATCAATATCAGGATGTAGAGATTCAGATTGAAATGCCATAGGAACTCTCAAATCAATAGGCTTCCACCCGAAAAGGAGGAAATGTGGCGTCAACCCAGTTGAGGAGTGTACAGTATTGTTGTAGGCATAACGAATCGAAGAGAGTTCAAGATCCCAATGCTTAGGGTTCTTGTGGCAACAGGTACGTAGCATTGATAAGAACGTGCGGTTGAAACGCTCGGTGCTGCCATCGGTTTGAGGGCGATATGACGCAGATAGGGATAGGCGAACTTTTAAACCCTTACATAGAGATCTCATCCTGTCAGCTGTTAGCCAAGTGCCGCGGTCCCCTACAATGCTCACTGGAAGACCCGCCCAAGAAAATACTTGCTCATACAGGATGCCTGGTCATGGACTTGTCACATGGAACAATGATAGCCCATTTCGAAAACCTATCAATGATATTTGGCGCGCTGTCGTTTTTACGAGCAGTTTTGGGAAGACCGGACAACCAGTCAAGAGATATTTCAGCGAAGGGGCGCTGCAGCACGGTAGCTGGAATGATTTGAGTTGAAGGTTGAAGAGTGGGTTTATACAATTGACAACTGGACATGCTTGAACAATAGCTTTGACATCCGCTTTCATAGTTGGCCAATAATGCCACTGTGACAAAGTTTGATACATTTTTTGCCAACCGAAATGTCCAGAGATAGCATTACTATGATGATCTTGGATAACTCGTGTACGCAGGTCTTCTGGGACATACAAACGAAGCAGTGAATCGCCAGAAAACATGAGAGTGCCAGACAGAAGTTTCCAATTCGTTTTCATAGAGGGATTCTGAGCATCTTGCATGCGCTTGCGTGCAAAGGTTTCTTTCTTCTGGCTCTGCACTATGGACTTGGTGATGGGATCTAACATGGTACATGCAGACGTCAGCATGAGCCTCAGGTCTGGTCTGCGTGATAAACCGTCAGCAAATGTGTCATCCTTACCAGCCAAATGATGGATGTGCAAATTGAAAGAAGTCAAAAACTGCTGCCATCGAACGAGCCGGCCTCGCTCTTGGGTGTGCATCATGAAGTGCACAAGTGGGCGATGGTCAGTGTGACATTCAACCGTAAAGGCACTGCCTTCAAGATAATGACGCCATGTGCGTAGTGCTAGTACTAGTGCTAGCAATTCACGCTCGTATATCTCGTAGTTGCGTTCAGCAGGATTCAGAGAGTGACTGAAAAATGCAACGGGACGGCGATTGTTCTGTTCATCCACTTGTTCCAAACTAGCACCAACAGCAAAATCAGACGCATCAGTGACTACAATAAATGCTTTATCTTGATCAGGGTGCATAAGCACATGAGAGTTGATAAGGGCTTGCTTCAGGTTATACAGCGCTGAGTCGTGGTCCGCTGTCCAGTTCCAAACACACTTTTCGGAAGTTAAAGAGGTCAGAGGTGCAACAATTTTAGCATAGTTTTGTATGTAGGGTCGCCAGTAACCAAAAGTCCCTAATAAGGTTCGTAACTCTGCTCGATTCGACGGTGTAGGCCATGCTTGCAGAGCATTCACTTTGGACTTGTCAGCTTGCTTACCATCAGAACTGATCTGATGACCCAGAAATTGAATAGAACGTTGCATCCACTCACACTTAGATAGTTTAGCGTATAAGTGGTATGAGCGCAGGCGGGAGAGCACTGCACGAAGGTGTAAAAGGTGATCTTCCACAGTATGGGAGAAAATACAAACATCATCCAGGTATATAGCAAAATTCAGCAAACGAGAGAGTATTTCCAGAAGGAGACTCGGCAGGAAGTGCAAACACTGTATCCATCATGTGTTGAAAGGTATCTCGATCGGGGGTCTAAGTGGGACAGGTTTGGTTGAGCGCTAGGGCATCCAACGCAGCATGAGTTAGAAATCGCATACCCTTAAGGACATGTCCTAGAGTACGTACATGTATTTGTGGTGGCTGAAGTTGCGTGCTGTCGCCGTGGCAGGTGTATTGAAAACCCCAAAATATGACCATTGGTTCTAATGAAGGGACAGGCCAATATCTGCCGCATGTGGCCTTCAAATTCTGTTTTACAGGCGCGATTAGCAAGGCAAGGGACAAATCTGATTTGTTATCAGGGCAGGATTGTGCCGTGATGTATGATCCGAGTCGGCGACGTAGTTTGCTGTCCGAGAGAGCACGACTACTGAACACTGAACCTCTCCTTCAGGGGCTCTCTGAAACCGCTTGCTGACTACCTCACTATTGGTTGAATGATTTGTTTGCAAGTATATCAATCGTTGCATTGGATAGGCACTTTAGCAGATGCCATGAGCTAGGTGGTCAGTAGCTTTGCTCTCACCAATGTGTTCCAGAATAAACAAAACAGCTGTAACGTACAGCACTATGTATATTATAGTGTTGTGGGTGTTTTTACAACGTTGCGTACTGCTTGACGCTCTCCGCAGATCTACAACCATTTATCGTGAGGTTGTATCCACATTTCGAAGTAGGCGGCCCTCGGTGTCACCAACACGCGCTGCCTTGAAGATCAGCCATGCACAAACAACTTAACAACAGTATGGAGTCGCAGTATCTGGCATCCGGTCACTTCAAATTGATCCCGTCAGCCCCGTGTGCCCTTGTCCCGCTTCGAAGCGCTGTCCCACTTAGACCCCCAACCGAGATAGATGGAGCACCGCACAACCCAAATGGCATGACACGAAATTCAAACTTACCATATGGAGTGGGAAACGCTGTTTTGGGGATATCCTCGGCTCGCATGGGCACTTGCCAATAGCCTGATGTCAGATCCAGCTTTGAGAAGTATTGTGCTGAACTGACTTGGTCAAGCAAGGTCGCAATGCGTGGTAAACGATAGGTGATTTTGTTGAGGGTATTCCTATTGAGTTTGACAAAGCTAACACACATACGAAGCTCGACTTTACCTGTGATAGGATCTGGTTTCTTTCTCGAGAACACTACAGGTGCAGCGTGTGGGGACAACGATGGACCAACGCGTCCTCCTTCGAACAGTGCTTTGAGCACTTTAACCATTTCTGCATCTTCAGCAGGTGTCGTGCGACGAGGGTGTGCTGCGAAAGGCTTTGAGCCCGGTGCCAAGTCAATGGTGTGTTCTATAGGTTTACCGTCAAGACCTATGCGTTCAGGTGGCAAGCCAGGAGGTAACTTGGATACTAACACATCTGAGAATTCAGATAATAGGTCTGTCAATCGAGGATCTTTGGCACCTTTGCCAGAATACAAGTGCTCGTCGACCTCGACAGTCGTAGACGTGTCAGTACAGCGAATAAAACCAACAAATATGTCTTCTCCGTCACATTCACCATTAGCACATAGCTCAGCGAATTGTTGCATGGTGCAAAGTTCAATGCTTTCAGAGTCGATGTCAGGCAGAATGTTCTTGGTGATGGCGTTAACGACATACGTATTATCGTTTCCTGCTTTTGGATCCTTAATCTCCGTACGACGTTTCTTCCAACGCAAATCGGGATCATATTTTTCAAGGAAAACCAAACCAAGCACCACATCTAAACCCGGTAAATCAGCAACAAGAAAATCATGCTTTGTGCGAAAACCTCCCAAGCGTAGATATGCTTTGGATAGTTTACCATGGATGCTAAAAGTAGATTGATTGGCCAAGCGACCATGACAATGCAAAGGAAGAGGGTTTATGTGATGTGTTGAACATCACTTAGAAGATACAAAAGAAGCAGAGGCTCCACTGTCCACAAGTATAGTAGCAGATGCCCTGGACACAACACCCTCAAAAAGGAAAGGGCGAGTGTTAAAAGAAGAAGCAAGACTAAGCAATGTAGGAGCAGCATCGGGAACAGGATATACAAGGTCATCATCTTGGATGAAGGATTCAAACGGGACAAACCCAACACCATCTGTATCAGTACATAACGGCTTAGCCTCAAACACAACTTTTGCGGTAGTGCCTTCTACAGGCACGGCCGCTGCAGAATCAGCTACGTTTCTGTTGGTTTGTTCTCGGGCTCGTCCGATTTCCATTTTCCTTCAGCCATTAATTGTTTAATTTTCCGACAATCCTTGGTGTTGTGAGTTGAGTTGTTCTTGTGATACTCGCAATAATGCTTCTGCTCCGACGAAGAGGGTTTACTCGGTTTAGAGGATCCAGAGTTGGATGGCGGGAACATGCCGTGTAATTGCGGAGCTCTACCCGAGCTAGGCCGTAGCTGGTATTCAGCTTCCATAGCCTGCTTGTGGATCATTGGGAAGTCAGGCAAGTCTTGGTTTTTGGAGCACACGATGTGAAACAACTCAGGTTCTAATGACCGCAAGTACTTCGATGCGATTACGTCGGGCTGATGGTGAATTCCGAGATGAATCAATTGCGTGAGAACCTTGTTGAATTTGGTGTGATGTTCTTTGACACTACCTTTCTGCGCGAATCGATCCCAAACGTCCTCGAGCTGATAACGGCGTGACAATGGTGTACTGAAACGCTTTGCAAATGCGTCGCGGAAGAAATGATACTTCAGCACATCATCACCTAAAGTATTGAAAGTTCCCTCTTGCTTTTGTTCCTGGAACCAAGCGTGCGCGGGACTGTTGTCGGGAAAGGCAAGAGAGGCGTAATATGTCTTGTCGTCGTCCGGAGTTTTGGCAAGTCTAAAAACGGTTTCAAGTTTCTCAAGGAACGTTTCCGCGTCTCCACCATCTAGACTATCACCCTTGAAGACAGGAAGGTCACTAGGTTTTAAATGCCTACCAGACGAACTTGATTGCCTCTGTGCCTCGACGATGGCCGTTGCGATTCCTTGTGCTAATGCTTCTAATGAAGTGGCCTCAAAAAGAGGATTCTGAGTTTTCGAACCTGGCTGCGCAGTAGTCTCAGTTTCCGGAGGTGGCTGCGTGCCTTTCTTAGTTGCCGGAGGGGTTTTCGTACCGCCGGCCTGTTTCTCAGACATAAGGAAAGACAATGTGTTGAGTGTCTATTAGGGTATGAAACGTCCGATTTCCCTTGCTAACAGACAATTAGATTCGGTGAGGGAGTACGCGACTCCGGACACGTGATATATACTATATAGTAAGATATCGAAAATAATGCAGCGAGGACTACCTGTGCTCAATACAGATTACAGTCGCTGAAAGAGAATAGTTGACGCTTACAAACGTTGGCCTAACAATCTGCAAGGGGGAAGGATAACAATAGTGTGTGCCTAAGCCTGCTTATGTATGTCGGAACACCGCCAACAAACGGCTGTCACTTTCGCAACCACGTCCGATTTTCACAGCAAAGGGTTCGTTCAGGTACTAATGCAAACGTACAAAGCACTGGCTTTGCAATAGTTTAGTGACCGCTCGCTAGTGCGATAGAAATCTACGACACAGGTCCACACGGCGTTGACCCACGGCCGCCCAAGATAGCTCAGCTCTGAATCTCAACGATAAAGCTCACGAGCTCACAATAAAGGGAAGAGAAGTAGAGGGAAGCACCGTTCGAAACTTCTGCGATACCAAATGTAGATGTGATGACGTGTGGAGACTCAGAATAGGACCAAGAGAGGGGCGTGTGAACTCCAACAAGGTGGGTGCAAGTTACAATCCAGAACAGCTACTAATCTTCCAAATTAAACCTTCCAAGAGTCAACGAATCAGACTCCTTTTAATCATTTCACAAGCGCTCAAGGTGCAGACCAGTGAGCAGCTAATTGCATGACACAACCTAATTGCAGAAACCTTCCAGAACATTTTAGGCTAGACCAGGCTGAACCTTACACCATGGCTTCCAGACTTGTGGTGCTGCTTTCAACCCCCCGGGATATATGCCTTTCTCCTTCAGCTCCACTGACAGAGAATTCCTTGACGTACAACGATCTTCAAAGAAGTGGAGTAGCATACACGAACAATGATATAGAATGGTTCTGGACATGCTACAATCTGAAACCAATAAACTGTTCATCCAAAATATCATCAAGTAGACTGTAAAGCAGCCAAATCTGGGCCTGGATGAAATTTCCATAACCTGATACTACCATCATCACTGCACGAAGACAGCATCCCTGCCTCTGTAGGATGCCACGCAACACAGTTGACATCCTGTGAGTGAGCCTCGTGTTGAACATGCTGCAGCGTGCACTGCTCTCCATCAAAATGATACACACGCACAGCATTGTCACCTGCAAGAATGTGGTAATCAGGGATTTGCAGGTCACCATAACCCTGGTCAGGCAATAGTGGGGGTAACTTGAAACAGGCAACACAAGCTCATCACACAAACACGGAAGCACGTGTACATGCCAGATAGAAAAACACTTCTAGAACGAATTTTGGGCATGCTGCCAGCATTCACCTCCTGGAACGCTTGACAAGAAGAAAGGCAGAGAGTGGGTAAGAACCGAAACAGTAAGCAGCAACCTTGTAACTCAACAGTATGTTCAGGAGCAGTGCGCTCGGGGCTGTTTATGATGTGGATCACTTCTTTAGGAGTCTACCAGTGGTATATGTACAACTCTTGTGGTGCAGACAGAAACTTGAGTCAGCAATTCTGTACCCTTCTGCCACATAAGAATGATTCTGTGCTATCAATGGGTCCAGCTGATGAGTAGAGTAACCGAACAGGCCGCAGATGGGAAGCATCAGAAGAGGGTAATGAAAGCACAAGGTGCTCTTTACCATTGTTTCTCAGCTCCGTGCATGCAACTCCTCAGTCAACAGGCACTGCTATCATGCACAGTGATGGAGATCTAGAGTTGCGATCCTGCAAAAGCTGCCAAAATGAAGAGAACTGTTGTCGCAATTTGGCGGCCGTACCACAAGCAGTAGCAATGAGGCCAGATTTGCCCCATGAAACACCATACACTGGTCGGTTGTGATGTCCTGTAGACGTGGACGCCAGCTTGTACAAAGGCTGGCCATCCTTCTCTCCACAGCTCCACACCTGCAGAGCACTGCGATTCCTCATCATCATCCCTTGCACCATCATTCATGGCCCCTCAGCACAACCACTACCTTATATTCCTCAGTAACAGAGCATAGGTGCAACAATTGCATAATCAGGACATCAGACAAAGTAACAACAGGGGGCGTTTCGTACTCAAATGGTCCAACGAACATCTTGGATCAATGGCACCAGACGTTCAGACGGGACCCTGCACTCTACGCAAGATTCCTCGTAGAGTGAAGAGTCCTGCCAACCCAGAGTGAAACAGGGGGAGAACATGACAAGAACCGGCCAAGAACAGAAATGATAGTTCGTGTATATCTAAAGACAGCAGTGGTACAAATTCTGTGACGAGGAAGAAGAAACTCGTTTATCGGTAAACGAGAATTTGAGGCACACTTTGAGACTCATGTCTTCACTGACAGTGGCAAAGTGGCCGCCATCGGGGCTGAAGGAGATTGCCCATACTGTGGAGTCATGGCCTAATCGGATACCCTCCAGAGTTTGAGCACAGTACCTGCATCAAGGTCCTCACTCACCATGGCATCCCTAGTAAGTGGTGACAAGGTTCGGCAGCCAAGGCAAGCGTGACATGAAATTTGCACAGAAATTCGCATCACCTGAACTTGTGACACGTGCCAGGCGATCTTTTCGATTCTTGAAGTATTTGGTTCAACAAAATGTGACCTTTGAGTGACGAAATTGTGACATTGTTACAACAGTCAGTTCTGACGAGCATGACGCATGGCACACGGAATCTCTTGGTCAAAGGGTCGGCAACTGGGATGCTGCACACTGACAGTTTTTACATCGGTTTTGGCCAGTTTTGTCAGCACTTCGCGCACTGGTGGGGAGTACCATCTAGTCAAATGGGCATCAGTTGTTGCATGCAGAGGTGCAAGCACACTGCGCTGCTACAATGTGACAGCAAGCCACAATCCACTGCATGCCCGTCAGTCTAACTGTTGACTTGTAACTGCTGACTTGTGACTGCTGACTTGTGACTGACGAAAATTTTGCAGGTTTCAGTGTTTCATTCCCGATTGATGAAATCAGAGAGAGAAAAGATCTTCCGTTTTCCGATTTGACACTTGACATAACGTCCACTTCACTGCCTGTGACTGACGAACGTTTCTAGCAATGATGGTCAATCTTACGCCATCACCATCATCTAGTCTTGAGCATAGTGAACCGATATCAGTTGCTTGCGGTGCAAGACGTTGGACGGAGCACTGCAGTGTGCATTTGTCACACACATCTCCATGTATTGGGTGCTTGGTTCAAGTGGTGGGAAGGGGAAAGGACGAAAAGGGGTGCAAAATAGTGATTTGCGTTCTGATCACGGCATGAATTGCAAGACGTGCTGCCCTGAAATGATTCATGTTTTGCTACTACAAAATACGCTTGTCAAATATGACTTGTTACCTCTGATACCTGTGTTGTTGAACATTCATCTCTAGGAGACACTGCCTTTGCGGCACGAGACAGGAACGTTGACAATATTGACTTCAGAATACGGAAACCTGGCAGATATGCCTACCACGTCTCCCTTGAAATCTTACAACCGTAAACCATGTACTCAAAACATCACTGTTGGTTCTATGTAGACATCGTCAGGTTCCTGTTCATCAGACAGAAATGAACATGTAATTCGACAGACTAACTGCGACCAGATGTTACTTATCCACAGGTACAGCCCAGGTTCCTTTGCAGTAGATGGCACATCCCTTAATTTCTTACTATGAACATCTCGAACATTCTTACCATGAACTCAAACACAGAGATATCTATGTTTGGATACATGGCCAATTTTCATATGTCGGTCACCCTATAGATATATATGACCATGAACACTCTTCGAAACACTATAGACTAGGCCACATGCTCTGCACATGTCAGTGAGAAAGGATCAGGATTAACACTATCCTGCAGAAGGTTCATGAATTGGAGTCTGAAGAGGAGAACAAATCATAGTACAAGACAGCAGGATGAGGAACATGCCATTCACTGCCATCCGGATCTTCCTTCCAAACCTTGATGGAGTTGTCATAGCTGACAGAAAGAAGTATTTTCTTGTCTCCGGGATGCCATGAGACCATCTTGACGTCTTGCGTGTGCCCTTGCTTTACATCCACACACTCGAAGTCATCCCCTGGAAAACTCTCCCAAATCCAAACTGTCTTATCTCTCCCACATGTTGCCAGCAAACTGGAACAGGGAGAGAACGCTGCACATTTGACCTCGTTTTCGTGGCCCTCTAAGATTGCTACCTGCAAGCACTGTGACTGTGATATGCAAATGTCTAGAGATGGTGTGGCCTCACAAGAGTGCAACAGCAGTGCTCAATCCAGCATAACAAAGCATACACCTGCATTGAATTCATAATAAGTACACAGACCGTTCGCGTATCCAGCAAGTGTACTGAAGCAGAGAAGGCTAGCGAGAATCGATTAGTTTATACAGGACTGGGAAATCTTAGTACCTGTGCCCAACCAGAACTGGCTTTCCTCCAGATGACTGTAGAAGCATCAAAGCTTGTCGTCACTAGTGAGTCGCCCCCTGGTGACCAGTTCACAGATCTGATGGTCTTTGTGTGAGTGTCCTCAAGAACTGTGCAACAGTACCACCATGGAGGCCGCGGGTCCTCTAAACGCTGCCATAATCGAACTGTTCTGTCCCCACTGCAGCTTGCCAGGAACAAGCCTGCGCATTCATTACGGTAAGTGTGATGGTAGCACTATACATCACAGGCACACATACTCCATATTTCGTACCATCAGGTGACCAGGCAGTGCACCACACTCGATCAGAATGGCCTTCTAACGTGGTTACGGGTATTAAAGTTGACATACAGCCTTCTCTGCTGTTGTATCGATCAGGTCTAGTTGTAACCTGGCATGTGTCCACTAGAGCGGTTAGCTTCAGTATTATTTGTAGAACCGAAAAAAATGCATGCTTCGTGGACGGGAAGGTCCTTTTGGGTGCATTCTGCTCTCGTCCATCTTTGAAGATGCTTACTATGTTACATGGAAAAGCATCTGCTTTTCGATCGACATCCAGCAACCCTCCATGCACCGCAGGAAGCCTCTCATACACTTGGATGATGAATAGATGTCGATGAAGCGCATTTACCGCAGAAAGGGGCGCGATTCTGCAGCGCGCTATCTGTGCTGTAGATGGAGGTGCCACTCGAAAAATGTATTCTAGTACGCATGCGCGTACATATCAGTGGGGCAAGTAGCGCAGTACTGTGACGACGAATTGGTTTTGTAGTCGTTTCTTGTTATTATACCCTGGGCACAGTCTGCTACAAGGCAACAGCGGGCGATGAAGTGACGCCTGCGCGTACTCTGGACCCGTTCATCGGTCTAGAGGGCTACCATAGAGTCAGTTGCACGAAGTAACCCTTGCAGGTCTTGTCAATTTCCTCGTCGACTGTTGCATTCTGAATCTCTGGGTCGTGATGGACACCTGTGGAGCTACATGACAACCAGCAGCCAGGCATACCACAAACAAGCTCCAGCTCGCCGATCTGCGTGCAGGCTCTTGAGTAGTAGGGTTGCTTTGTCATATCTCGCCTGAATCGGTATGGCCACTCAACAAAGACCGGGCACAGCATCAATGCTGCCATCTGCTCTTAAACCAGGAGGGACAATGACTGGGCCATACTCCAAGTCTCTTCTTCCCATGTCCTCTAGTCCAACCGCCAGAACGCCTGGCGCGGACAGTTGGAATATTGAAGCTTTCGCTCCCGAGGAGCCAGACAAAGTAACCATGAGGTCCACCATGAGATCCAGAAAAGCCAGGAGCCCGCCTCCCTCTTGGTTAGTGAACTCTGTTGCACCTCCCACTACCATGGACACGGCAGGTCCTCACATGAAGGCACACATTCAGAGCCTGGCAAAGCTTGACAAGGAGGAGCTGGCTGAGAAGCTCTTCCATACGAAAATGGCTTTGGCAAATCTACAGGAAAAGAACGTACGCCCTTGTCTTCCGTGCAGTTACAAGCTTCAGGCTTTTCAGCATCCCGATACAGAACGCTGCTTGCCATCTGCACTTCAGGATCCTGTTGAGTACATGTGGGGTTCAGTATGTGACAACTTGTTAACAGATCTGTCCACGTTTCAGAAGCTCGCTCAAGTGGAGAACAGGAAGCTGGAGGCCACACTTGCAAGGTCGAGTGGTGGGGACAAGGCAGACAGAAGTATGTCTACAGGCAGGGTGAAGCGTGGTACAGGAGGGGACATCGTGAGGAATCTCAAGTCAAAGAACAAGCAACTGCGGTCGGTGTGTGCTGTATATTCAGCTTGTAAGGGTTCGTGCTGCACAGCAGTGGAAACTGCGCACCCATGAAGTATGCATTAGGTGCAAGGTCTAGCACAGCAAGCAGCGCGATACACACTTACAAATTTCCTGATTATATGGCTTCCCTTTTCAGCTGAAACTTTAATACAAGACACCGAGGAATTGGTATGAAATTGGTATTCTTAGCAAAGCTGTTGGAAAAGATGGTATAGGAATCTGAGGAGAACAGCCAGGCAGACAACCAGATGGACTTGCAGGAGAGGAACAGGGCACTCAAGATGGTTGCGCATCTGCAGCGTGCATCACGAGTTGCAAAGCTGCAAGAGCTACAAGCACAGGTTGGGGTCTTAAAAGTAGAAGTGGTGAATCAAATGGCCCTGAGACAGGGTTCTACAACGGCACTGTCTCACACTGCCTCACCGATGAGCCCTTTTTCCACTGCACATGATGGAACTCGCCCTACTACATGTCTTGCAGGTGGCACTAGTACGCCATCTAGCACCCTGTGGTGGAACTTGTGCAGCTTGTGGGCCGGTTGAATGACTCCCTGGGTGTCGTTTCTTGAAATTCTGATTAAATGAAGCATGCATTTCAGGTAAGAGAAGGCTTACAGAGGTTCTGCAAGAGCTGTACAATGCTACAAAGCCACTGCAAAAGGAGACAGAGAGACTCATGGAGGCATGTGGGCACATCAGTAGTGAGAAGTTTGCCTCTGAACCACAGTATCGAGCAGCTGCAAAAGTGCACTCTTTCCTAATTGACCACATCATCGCGTATGGTCACTTCCTCCTTGTTACAATATACGACTGCAGAAGTATTCGCAAATCTTCCTCTTTTTGACAGACTGGTGACTTGAGCAACACATGTAGTGATTCCACATGTGACCATGCTCGGACTATGTATGAGCACGGCATGTGCCAATACTGTGCAAGCAATGTGAATTTGATCTTTTCATGATCGGCAGAGTACTGGGAGCTTTCCACCACCTGTGATGCATCCTCATACGTCAGAGTCTTGAAGAACCTGTTCTTCTGCCAGACTCAATGACCTAATGGTTGCAGGATGGCTGATCATATGTCCAATATGCCCTGTTCAGAGCAGCTTGCAGTGGCACTGTGTGACATGGGATTTGGTGGGAGACAGGATGCCAATGCACAGTCTGCACATTGTGACGAACCGGAAGAAGAATCGCTGACGATGAAGCCCAGGGCCTCTGTAGGCAGCATCACACAGGTGCGATCTTTTTCCTTTCCCTGCTGCATGCAGATCACCTGTTCACCTTGAGATGGAAAGGCCTTGAATCCAAAAGCACTTTGTTGGGGACGCTTTCTGATGCATGCCAAGGCGTCCAGTACTGATCTTGGATCATGACATGACAAACTCATATGTCTAGCTCAACATGTCCACCGTTACGCTTTCAGAGCACAACAGCTCCACGGCAGGATAAATCAGCATACTGCAGTGTCTCTGTAACCTGCATCTTTTTCATCTAGAACCCAATGGTGTTCTTCAGAAGCTCATGGGGAAATACCACTTCTCAAAACCTCACAACGAACGATCTTTTATCTTTTCCTTCTAGTTTCCTTCTAGCTCACTTTGACTTGGTAGAATATGATCAGGGAGTTGGTGCCTTGAGTCAAGAGATGCTCACTTTCTTATTTTGTAGGTAGAGAGGCTAGCTTGATTCCCTGTCGTTGCTTCGGTAGTGGCATGTCCTGTGCCGTTCGTTCGAGGTCGAGCTAAGTTGTCATGCGAGGATTTGCTGGTACATGAGCCATTCTATGGATTTATGCCTGTAACTTTACACACTTTCTTATTTTCAGGGAGGAACGTTGGCTGGAAGCCTTGCTAATTTGGCACCACCTCTGGCTGCTGCAGTATCACAGCTGGAGGCCCTCACGATTCAGCAACTTGAGGAAGATTCATGGCTGAAAGAGGGTGCTAACAACGTTTCACAATTGTGCCAGAAGCTTCTAGAATGCAGTGTCTTCATAGACCAGAGTGTCGCTTCTCACAGACAGCATACAGAGGCAACTCATTCCCCTGCAGGTTCTCTAGATATAGGTACGCAGCTGCACACAGTCCCACTGGAAGTGGGTGTATCTATCATGTAGCAAGGTGGCGCATTGCCATATGCATCAGACAAACTGGTTCAGCTTTATGCCACAGAAGTGCCTGCAGGCAAGGAGGAGTCTGCACTGGGACACGCCCATTCACTTATACCTCCTCAGTCTTCACACATTGCAGAAATCCCCTGTAGCCTGCCTGAAGACAGAGACATCTCAGAGAAGCCTTCAACGACATTTCAACAGCCTTCTGCACAAATATCACCTGTAGCATCCCAGACTGGCTCCCTGGCAAGCCATTTGCATAGAAAAGTGTCAGATGCTGGGCCTCCTCCACAGCCTGCCATGTCGAGGTCACTGTCAATTGTTCAGGACATGAGGCCCCTGCGGTCTGTCCACAACCTGGTAACCCCAGTAGATGAGGTGTGTGTTTTCCATTCTATGGTATGCTATGACACTCCAAAAAAAGGAGGTAATCCTGTTCTGTTTCTGCAAGTGGTCTCCTGTTCTGCAAGTGGAATACTTCAAGATATTGCGCCTGGCTCTGCTGCTTGGGGCAAAGGATTTACCTTCTGCTGAAGGAACCAGAAGGGCACTCTTGAAGCTTTAACAAAAACAATTCTATCCTGCAAGAGCCATGCATAGATACCATGCCATCTGAAATCCATTGTACATGGCAATGATTGAGGAATGGATTGCTACTTTGCAGGTTGAGGAGGATGTGAACCAGGATTTGAAGAAAGAGCAGGCTGTGACAGCAACAGAAACTGTTGCAGACACGCCTGAGTACGCGGAATCCCCTCCGCTGGACACCAACTTGGCTGATCCAGTTGTTCATGTAGTGGAGACTGGTGTAGTAGCAGTGGAGACTGGCTCGAGTGCAGAATATGAAGCAGTTGCAGACCAAGACAGCACAGTTCCAGTGGCAGCTGTCAATCCAGTGGAGCAATCCTCACCAAATCTCCTTGATCAGGCCTGTACCAGACCTGATACGAACCTATTTGTGGAGGGATCGCCTGCAACAGAACCCTCGGGTTCTGTTGGCACTGCGCAAGAGTCCCCAGTTGTTGAAGCAAGTGGATCAAGCAGTGGTACCTGCCCTTCATGTACACAGGAGCCTGTGGTTGTGGCACCAACTGTGGGAGATTCAGGCATGGCTTCTCTCCGTCACCAGCGACTTTTCATGGCTTTGCCATCATATATATGTGTATGAAACCAGCTGCAACTGCATGCGATACCATCCACTATATGCAGCATTGTCTGTGTATATAGAGCTGGTGTCTTCAGGACCCAGGTTGGTGCAGAAGCCACTGTCCACAATAGTACTGAATGTGCATGATGCGTTGCCATCATTGTATGTTGCTGTGCATGGGGCTTGCAGGATAGACCCAGCAGTGTCTGGATTTCTGCTCTGTGCGCATGATTCAAATTACAAGTAGAAGAATAACAGGAGCATTCATCAAGATAATCAATGGACGCATGCAGAGCCATTGATGAAACAGCCAAAGGTCACTAGACATCCTAGCCTGGCAGACACTGCCCCTGCACCACTAGTGCTGGGGGGGACAGCAGCTTCTGACCTGTTCCAGACAGCGTTGAGTCCTCAAGGAGCAGATCCAGGAGCATGTGTCCCCATCAGTGCTGTCCCATCATTGGCATCTACTGAGATGCGTGCAGTTGATTCAACACTTGAGCATCTACTGTCCATCGAACACGAGAGCTGCAGTGAACAAGCCTCTGAAAGACATTCTGCTCCCGTTTCCTCAACCCTACAGCAACACACCACAGATGCAAATGACATAGAAAACAAGACTGCAAATGGGAGCTCAGGTGTGTTGCTGAACTCGCTTTCAAATTTCCCTCCTTGCAGTCCTATTGTTAGAAAAGGGCAGCTTGGAGCAAATTGAGTTCACAGAAGGCTCTATGTTGCACTGATGCTCGGCAACAAGCTGACATGTTGCAAGAAAATTTCGGACAGGCATTCTGATTTTGACAGTTTTTTTCTCCAGGAGCAGCACCGACCCAAGGACAGGAGTCGGCACCATCGCAACGCACAACACTGTCCTCTCTAGGGTCACGAACAGCTGAAGAAGTGCTGGGTGAGATGGTTGACGAGTTGGCCTCCGAAGAGCCTTCTCTAGACGGTGCATGAATGTATCACACACAGCCATGTCAGCTTGCTGTGCACACAGGTGTCGTGCATGTAAGCCACAATTCTGTCACTTGCATTATATTTCCAGCGTGAAAACATCCGGATTCAGCATTCACTACCATCTCAGTAATGCATCAGAACTGAACAGCTCCATGAGGTGCTCATCGTGATGCCTCTGCTCATAGATTTATGCTGAAATGCTGCCTCTGTGTTTCGCTCATCGTGCACTACTGGAGCATGACTGCAAACAGCCATCAATTTAAAGACCCGAGTTGTACCCGGCATACCCTGCCCATTGGGTAATTTGCCCCTGCCGATGAAGACACCATAAACAAACACCGTCCCAATCATGAAGGGTGCAGCAGGATGCACCACGGGAAAGCATGTATGGACACATTCATCAACGTAGTGAGCATGATAGCTAGTGACAACGGCCCCTTTTTGGCGGGTGTTGTGTGAATCTTGCGTTCGAGAGGTGCCATGCTGTGCCAGCTGTGCTTGAGACAATCTGCATAACATGGCTGCAAAGCATGTTCGTGTGCTGCCGATGTAAGTTTCCCTGGTGTGCAGTTCTAGCTGCATGTTCTGACATGAAGACGCAGGAGTGTTACCGAGGTGGTCTGTGATGTCCCCGATGAATCCTTCAACTGCCTGTCAACACTGTTCAACTGGGTCAGAGGACCGAAACCTTGAATTTACTGTATGTAGATGTATCTGTGAACCAATGGACCCATCAAACATCAATACTACAACCGGCGCTGCTATTTGTCATATCTCTCACTTTGGCTTCCTGAACTTGGCAGCCTTTCTAGCATTATCCTTCACTTGCTGAACAGACTCCTGACGCTCTTCCATAGCCATATCATAAGCTTTAACAGTGTAATAGTTTGAAAGAGCAGTCATCGCGCGCTGCTTTGCTTCCTTGATCCCCTGAGCGTCTGTAAGGTGAGCATTCGCTCTGAATGACGACCTCACCTGCACAGGACATGGAATCACGAACATGTACTTAAAAAAGGCAATTCATGCGCCCTGAGGATAGCAGCTAGTCGAAGCACAGTTCTGTAAGCTAAAGAAGACCTGGTGCAGACCATGTTGATGAGGGGCTCTTTGGGCCTCCCTTGCTGAAAGGAAACCATTGTTGCAAGCCTCAATGCATCTCGGTACAGTTTTACGACAGTTACCAAATCTGGTGCGGCAGACATGCTGTTTTGCTGGAGCCCTCTGCGAAAAGGCCCCACCAGGCTCTCGCGCCGCTCACAAATCTGCTGCCGGAACTCTAGCTATGGCACAATGGTTTCCAATCATATGCAACAATGCGAGACAGCGAATATTCCGCCAGTACGTGCGTGTGTGCCTTAAGAGCAGCGGGCGTGACAGTCATCGGCTTGCCGCGCTGCTGATGTGTGGGCCCATCACACTGAGAACCCACAAGTTTAAATTTCAGCAGGTGTACTTGTCGAGGGACACTGTTTTCAGAATTCACGACGCTTCGTTGAACTGGCGAAGTATTGGCCGCGGGCATTCATGAATTCGTTTCGGTTGCCTTTGTCCTCGCGACTCTGTACAACTGGGGCGCCTTCCTGCAGGGTTGTAGCCAGAAACACAACATTATTAACTATCTGAATGGGTACGGGTCTTCCTCGTTCTCGGCGTTCCACCATCGTGCACCATCACCAATCTCGTCACTTGCAATTGAGCTCACGACCAAAACAATTGCAAATCGGCCCACTTTTTAACATACTAGCGAAAGTTCGCATTTCACAGCGCGCTGGTGCACTGCAAGAGGCATTCTGGTACAATTGTTTTCACGCGTAGCGCATATTTGAGCTTATCACTCTCCTGCACGACTGAATGGACTGTCGTGACACACCAGCACACGTCCATGTTCGCACCTGCCGCTAGCACGTCACTGCGCCACTATCCGCGGCAACTTGTATCAAATGACCATAATACAGCTCAGGCGTGCTTCATGTGCACCATCACGTTGCTTAGCAGCTCGAGCTCGGCGGCGGGTGTCTGGTATGCTCTACTTTCTGTGCTTTCGTTGCATAGAGCCAGGGAACGTACTATTGCTGCTCTTAGAGAATAGCCTAGAATACCGTGTTGTACAGTCTATGCAAATCAGGGCTGTTTATGGACCGTTGTTGTGTGTTCCACGTACGCAACAATCATAGAATTGTCGCTGCCGTGCTTGTGTACGAACAAGGCCATCGAATCGAGCTTCACACATATATAGAGTACGCATATCGAACACTGTGACACCTCTGTTGGATCATTGGCTCATGCGTGCTTTCGGAGTGCAACTGCCGTGGAAAGTTTGTTCCCCTATCGAGACAGCCTCTCAATTTGAAAGCTGGGCACATGCGGTCGGGGCACAGTGCTAGCGACGTCAAGAATCTTCCACATCCCAGCGGTTTCGCCCAGCTTATGTACTAGCGCAGTTGCTATGATGGTTACGAGCGTCTGGTATCTCCTTGTACACTTTTCACGAACCGTTCTGAGTGACCAGAGACTGTAGCGCGATTTAAACACATTTACGGTGCTGCATGTCGGAAATATGACATTTTACCTTCTTGTAAGGTGCAACATAGTGGAAGCTCGTGCCCGGTGCAGATTATTCCGCCCGTCGAGCTGGCGGGGAAGAAGAAAACGCCAGGCGCTCTCGTACCTCGCGAGAGTTTCAATCCCCCACTCATCAGCCTGGATATCGAAACGGAACTGGGGCGCGAAGATCTGAGGGTGTGCTCCTCGCTCAGTATTACATCTCTCCAAAGACACACCTCACTCAACATGTCTTCAAACGGTAGATATGGCTACCTTGGTGTTCCTGTTCGCTGACAAGTTTTACTGTGCAAGTATAGTTAAACTTTTTAGTTTTGAATATTGTGTTGCTGAACAGCTTCATGCTGCTGGTGCAGACTACAGCTCATTTCAGAACAGCTCTGGCTACAATACCAGAAACGCAACCCGGGATGTGCAACCATCCCCGGTTGTGAGAAGGCGAAAGTCTATTGGTATGATGCTGTGCTCTAAGCGCAAGCTGCTTTCCTGGAAGCTACAGTTTCTGTTCCCAGTCGCAGGAAGACAACTGCACCATTGTAGAGCACTCGATCCTTGTTGCCATATGCTGCGACCAGAAATGAGCTTCACTGTGTGCCACAGTAGCCTTGTAGACCTTACGCACTTTCAGTATTCTTGTGCAGGCTTGTTCCTGACACATGCCAAGATGACTGCACCTTCTTGCATCATCTGCCAAGATATCAATTACAGTGACATGTTAAGCTTCAACAACGCGAGCCCAACATCAAGCAGCTGCTGATACCGTTTACCTTCGTATTAAATTCAATACTTCCCTGAATAGCATATGTAACACTGATGAAGAATGCAACAGCAAGCGTCACGTTCAATTCAGATCATGTTGCAGATTACTCAAGCCGCCGCTCTGGAGGGCAGGAGGAGAACCAGCGCCGCTCCCGGGACTTCTCGGCAAACAACGGTCGCACTCCTATCTACAACACAGGCGGCATGGCTCCCCCCAGCCCCTCAGTATCCTCAGCCGCATCATCCCCACGCAACCCGGTCAGTAGCCCTCGTGTGACACCGCGTGGACGCCCCTCAGGGTCCCAGAGCCCCCCTCCATGGAATCTACCATCTCCATCAAGAGACACCTTTGGCTCGTACTCACAGCAGCGTGAGACACTGGCAGGGTCTCGCAAGCGGCAGTCTGCAGACTACGCGACTCGACGCTCTGGCATGCAGGTGCGTTGCTCATTTGCTGCTCAAATCAATACCCATACAGATACGCAGTACCAACAACAGTAGTAGTTTTGCTGTCTACATGACTGTTACAGCCCGAAAAGGCAACGGGCAGGCCCCCAACAATCCAGACACCGCAGGCATGAGAAGCGACCACTTCACGTCTTTGTCTACGTAGAGTATGATGATGCCTGCATCCTCACTCACTCTCCTGATGTGCTCTCAGTGTCCCTCCATTGACTGTTGCACTGCTGTGTCATCATATGTCAGGTGTAGCATTATCCAGTGTGATGCATTCAGCAACAGTGCTGTGTACAGGAGGAAAATCTGCGCCGCTCACGAGATTATGATTCCCCCACATCATCGAGAAGCGCACAGCCCCGCAGCTACTCACCAGCCCCCTCAGCATCCAGTCGCCCGCCACTGCAAGAGTCACCACGAGGTATGGTAACATGCCCAGTGATTGGCTTGGTGTAATATATTTCTGTTCCTAGATCAGCTGGAATGCCGTGCTTTGTAAGCCAAGTTCGTGCGACTCAGACATTGGGTATTGTTGTTTGTGCCTACGTAACTTTCGGCTCTTGTGTGTTGATACCCACTTATAACAGTGACTGCAGGCTCACAGCCGCCAATAATGCGTAAACCCTCAACAGACTACTCTTCACGCCGGTCAGGTGGACAGGAGGAGAACCAGCGCCGCTCAGGAGACTACAGATCCCCGACGCAAACACCAAGGCGCCTTTCATCAAGCAGCTACACAACTGAGGCACCTTCGTCAGCCCATAGCACCGGCTACGACTCCCCCGCGCGCCGCTCTCAGCCCCACATAGAGCGCAAAAGGTCCACTGACTACCCGTCCAGGCGTTCTGGCGGGCAGGAAGAGAATCTGCGCCGCTCCCAAGACTTTTCATCGCCTGCAGGCGGCAGAGGTATGTGCATACACCGAATCACTGCTGTGTGTGGTGATAGAATTTTCAGAATTCTGTCTGAATCCTTCCATTCTGAAAAGTATGTCGCAGACGAAACAGAACTTATGCTCCGAAAACTGCAGGTTTAAGTAGGGAGCCGGCTACCAGGTACGACTACACTCCACCACGCACCCGCGGCACAGCCCAGGAAGAGCCGAGGATTCGTGGAGGTCCCAGCCAGGACTTCGTTCCACTGGGGGGTGATAGCGGTAGGTCTGGTGGCTACCAGGATCTCGGCAGCAGTGGCAGCGGCAGAGGTACTAACTACTCTCCACGTACCAACGGAATGGTGGGTGGTCTGGTGCGGGCCTTCCTTCGTATGTCTCTCTTGGACGTTCTGCGTGTGCACAGAGCCCTGTGACGGTGACTAGTAGAATGCTGCTAGCAGGCAGACCACAGGGTTCAATACAGGGACCTCCTTCGTATACTACCACAGTCCAGTTGTACTTTTGCTTACTTGGTCTACCGTAGATCCGTGGTCCATTGTTTACATGCGCGCTTGATGAGCAAGTGTTGTCTGGTGGACATACCTGCTGAGTCCTGGACCTCTAGGTATGGGTACCAGGTGGCGCTATTGTGTTTCTTGGAGATTGCCCCTGCATGAAGAATGGGTGTGTACAGGATGAGAATTCCCCTCCGACTCGCGCCGGTCGTGCAAACGCAAAGCGGCGACAAAGCGGCAACTACAACGAGCGCCGCGCGTCAGGCGTTTCTGAAGAGAACTCAAGGCGCCGCAGTGTCGACATGATTACTGGAGAAGTCCGAGAGCCTTCTCGTGAAGGACCCCCACCTCGGCGCCGTTCTACAAGCGCAGGTGTGCAGCCCCTGGTCTTCTTAGCTACGGTATGTTGGATTATTTTTTTTACTCAACTCTCTTAAGTACCTTCCAAACCGGAAAGTTAGGTACTTAACTCTCTTTAAGTTAACTCGGCATGGTCCATATCAGGTCATACATAATTCACTATGTTACTGGTGTATGATCGCGTCATCTCAACTGTTTCGTGGAGAATGTAGAGTGAAAGACCGATCATCCGGTCACCTGTGTCCTCTGTACGAATTCTGACAGTGTCTGGCCCAATTCAAGCTCACGAACGTCACTTCATGTTCAGGAAATGTTTATCATGAGGGTCGTGACGGTTAAAGGATGCAGTCCTATCGGTAGTGTTAGCCAAATTGGTCAGTTGCAGGATGAATGGAGCAGCAGGTGTCTGCTGTTGGTCAAAATTCCCAGTTCCAGCTCTGTCTATATAGTTGTCCTGACTGCTGTGGATGTGTTTGCAGGGTCTACCACGTCTGACAGTGCCTCATCTCAAAGTTACTCTCCATCCAGGAAGGTAAAAGGTGTGTATTGTCGCCCTTCGCCTTGGTATTAAGCTCACCATGTTTGCAAGCTCCTGGACACCGACGCTCAGCCCTCTGATCACCCTTGCCCACTGTGCCTGTCCCTATGTTCCGGGGCGCTATGGCATAGTCATCCAGGAGTACATTCTTTATTCACTGTCTTTCCGGCTTGTGTGACTACTACTACAGCGTTCTTCCATCAGCTGTGTATCTAGGTCCCGTGTGTCTATAGGTGTCCCCAGACAATCAAAGGATTTCCTGACTGCCTCTGAGGTTGATCCCTGGCAGAAGCGACTCAACCCAGACTCTGAATCCGCTCGAGATCCCAATCAAGTAGATGGTCCTGCTGCCCCTGCTGAGACAGACTGGCCACGTGTCATTGCCGGAAACCTTCCTGCTGCGTTCCTTGTTTTTGCAGGTATGCAGAGCTTTTTTATGCATCCAGTGAAACCTGGGGCACCCTGACAGGCTTCCTTCCTGCTTGCACATTCCACTCATCTCGCACTGCTACTGAGATCATGATTGGGTGTGCATTCGTCCGTGTGTTAAAAAGTAGAAACCGTAAGGTCATGATAGGCATTGAACCAGCAACCACTCAGCCCGAAGGCGTAACTCCTAAGTAAAAATACTCAATCAGCAAGCACACGCACATGCATGCCCTCTGTGTGTGTATGTGTGGATAAGCAAAGCAAGACCCTCATGTGTCAACCTGCCCAATAACCATCTTGCAACAGACTACAAGCTGATCTAGTGCTGTGCAATACAAGCCAGGTTACAGGTTGCCTGATGCTGTGTTCAGTCCGCCCCCCCTCTGTTGTGCAGTTCTGCAGCACCAGGCATGTCTGCATTAGCAATGCTCAGTATGTGTGTTCACTGTGCAGGCATCGCAGCGGCTGATGTGTACACCGGCTTTGACATCACCCGTATCGCGGTGCGCTATGGAGGCCCAGGCGCACCGCCCAGTGCGGTTCTTGCATTTTGGCCGACTGCCATCGCGGCAGCTGGAGTGCTGAGCACTGTGCTGACCACCGTTCTGCAGCTGGAGGCCTTTGGCCTGAAAGCCAAGTGCCCTGAATGCGGGACCATCAACCGGGCTGGGTTCAAGGGTGGCTTCCGTGGCGGAGACTATGCCGAGACCGCGCGAGTGGTACGACTCCTTGTCTCCCCCTCCCGACTCCCTGAACACCTCACTGTGCGTTTAGAGCATTTCTGCAGCCGCCTGTCAAACTCAATGGCTCACTTCGCAGCGCGGTATCCAAACTGCTTACGAACAGCGATTTCGGGCACTGACCGGCAGACTCATGGGCAGCACCTTGAGTTTCAAACTCATGGGCGGAAACTTGCTAGTCAAATTCCTGGCTATCAAACACCTGGCCTTGCACCAGGATAACAACTCCTCCTGGGCAACATGGGCATGCTGAATGGATGGGCATGCTTACAGGAGTGTGAGAACTGCATGGCCGACCTACGATTCGATGTACAAACCAAGACTGTTGTAGTGGAGCGTGGCAGCGAGGACAAGAAGAACGAGGCTCTGGAGCGTGGCCGGCAGCAGGCCCTGCGCATCGCCCGCATGGAGGCTCAGGAAGCGCAGCGTGAAGCGCAACAATACATGGACAACGACCCCCGCAGCAAGTGAGACGAGGCCCTGCTGCTACCTCTACCCCCCATGCAGTACTCTCCTCTGCCACTCGTGCCGCGCCTCCCTCTCCCTCTGCCTCCAGCAGCCAGTCCGCTGCACAGTTCCGGCAGCCCCGTCGCATCTCCTGATGGTCTGACGCCCTCGCTGTCGTCCGCATATCCACTGTCCCTGCCTGCGTCATCGAGGTCTATTGGTTTGCGGAGTGTGCGCACGGCTAGATCTATTGGTGTTCGGAGCGTGCGCACGGCCAGAGGGCTGGGCTTCCAGACAGGTGCAGGTGTTCCCCCGACCGCTGGAATGCAAGCTTACTTGCAGTACATATGGGATGAAGAGGCTATGGAGGCTGACAAAGCGTCTTGTGCTTTTGAAGAGTAAGGTAGCAGCTGCAGCTCTGTGAGGCACAGGCTGCAAACCGGGGCCAGCTCACTAGCTCCCTGCAAAGTTGTCCTGCAGACATGCTTGTTGCTGCAAGTAGAGCAGCCATGTTTCTGTATGTTGGTCTTGTAGCTGATGTGTGTGCCTTGTGGCGTGTTTCCAGTGCCTAAATCGTCGTTTGGAGGCAATCAGATCGCATCCTGTGTTATCAAATGGTTATCGACAGTGTCAATGCATCACGTGGGGACCTGGAGAACACCATGTGCTCGCGAACCTGGGTTCAGCAGCCCAGTGTGAACAGTGCATGCTACCCGTTGATTGGAACTGACATCGAAAGTGGCACAATGCTAAAGCACGAAGCTTGCAAAGACGTAAGAGCATCTGTGACAAAACCCAAGCAGCAACCACACAGTAGGCACCACAAGGTCGAAACCAACTTCTCGTTGAGTGCTCTTGTTGCATGCTATCTGCACAACCTCGTCGATGTTCCACATGCTTGCTGAGTCTACGAGACTTGGTGCACCTGTGCAAGGGTCAGATCCTGCATGCACCCAGTACCCCATCAGCACTCCTGTTCACTCAACACATGGGATTTTTTTTATCTTGGGGCTTCTTCGCGTCGTTCCCTGTGGACTTTTCTTGCAAAGGTCAGACTCTTGGCACACACCTACTCAAGACACGAGGTATCGGACACCAGCTTAGGGAGGGCAGCACGCGTGAAACGCAACAGGCACAGTACACATCACCCAAGGAACAGCTGTGCACTATTTCTTTCTCTGTCTTATAAGGAAGTCCGCAACCCTTAGGATTTCAGACCTTGCTCAATTCTCTAGTTCAATGGTCACATCACAAAAAAAGTACAAGCAACAACTGTACACCCTGCCCCATGCCCTGCCTTTTGCTCACTCTCATTACTGCTTTCGTTTGAAGCAGATTATCCCAGGCGATGAGTCCTCCATGCTTCGGCCTTCTGCATCCCCAGACTGTTTACAAAGACGTTTGCAGGTGAACCCGCCTGCACCTTTCACACTCGCTGTGTAATACACACCGGCAGCTGTGACACCGCCCATCAGCACTTGCATGACGGATTCATGTAAGGTTTTCGGGTCCATTAATAGTGGGTTCCTACTGGGCATGAAATTACCAACAGGGATCTGTCCATATCTCTGAAGAAAGAATGCAAGAAAAAAAAATGGTCGGGGACAACGCCTTACTCGGTTCGAGATTTGGACTCGGTGCTGCATTCGTGAAACCCTTCAAGGGCGAGGCTCAGAATCTCGAACAAAAGGCGACAGGTGGCTCTGGAGGCCTTGTGCCAAAACTTGCCATGCAAGCAGTCAGCTGCTGGCGGCAAGGCGAGAGAAAGAAAGAAAGTACTTCTGCTGTACAAGAGAGCTATTTTACAAGCAACTCAAACTTCTTCTGCAGCAGCAGGGCCTCCAGGAGAGGCACACAGCTTTAACTATGAAAACACTTGCATACATACTGGAGAACCCCCCTGGGGTGCTCCTTTGTTGCCACACAGCCGACGGTCCTCCCACGGGGGCAGCAGATGTTTGGGATCTATGCCATGCTTATGGCAGCTACCACATGCAAGCATGGCCACATTGCAGTATTGTACGCATGCACACCGTGCACTCACGCTCCACGTTGCCGGCAGGCACCGACATGCGTTGGTGGCCTGGGCAACCGCAGTGTAGTGGCCCTGGGGGCCTAAAAAACTGACAGCTGATCGGGAATCACGCCATACCCAAGAAGGGCTTCGGCCTCAGCACCCCTGAAGGGGTGAGTCAAGGTCATACACCCCCGGTCCACACCGGACCATGAA
This sequence comes from Ulvella scutata, assembly GCA_032359135.1. NCBI lineage: Eukaryota > Viridiplantae > Chlorophyta > Ulvophyceae > Ulvales > Ulvellaceae > Ulvella > Ulvella scutata. Next base: position 5,821 of record JAUMHD010026417.1, on the reverse strand, counting down.
GGCAAACACAAAGGCTGCAGAGAATGCTGCACAGTGTTACAAGAAAACACAGGGTCGCCAACAGGGACCGCATCGTCAGCCACAACAGGGACTCCAACGCGTAGGGACACAGCTACAACGATGGTTGCACCTGGTGATCCAGTGCTTTGCCTGGCTTCTGTCATGATTACCGCCACAAGGAGAGTGGGGCGTCCGCAGGGCCGGGGTGCGGGTACCGGTCATGTTTACTTGTACCATTGCTTTGGCACTCCTTGGTTTCTGCAGACTTTCAATCGACACTCACCTAGCCGTACAAAGATCTTTGCACCTAGCAACGGAATCCAGACGGCTGAATCGAGGAGGAGGGATGCTGTGTATCTGGAAGAGTGGCAACGGTACATGGCTGCTGTTCAGCTCAATGTGACCAGTGGCACTGCTGCACAGACAAAGCGCCCACATCGCACCACCTGACCGGCCGCTGATATGTTGCTAGTGCTCAGGTGACAAGATAGTAGAGCTTTAACCGAATCTGCTGGCTGGCTATAGTCGGAGCTTGACTGTTCTTTTCCCTCTGACGTTTATCTTCTACCTGTAACAGGCCCTGTAGCTGTTTGCTGCCTCTGTTTGCTGCCTCTGTTTGCTGCCTCTGTTTGCAGACCTCACGCCTGAATCTGTGTCCCTGAAACATGAATGATTCGTAGCCAACTACGATTTCCAGGACTGGTTAGTACTTTTCCCCAGCTTCGGGTATCAGTTTCTGAGCCCGGAGTTGCATATGTGTATGGGAACATCTTCCACTTTCAACATTGCTAGATCTAGATGAAAAGAAAAGTCTCAAGAGTGTGGCTCGAAGTGGGGCAGTAGTGCAGTAACTACTAGTGCGAGTTGTGGTGATGCCATGGGTGCCCTTCATGATTATCTATACCACTTACAGTGCAACAGGATTATTTCTCAATACGGCTAAATTGGACATTTTTTGGCTCTTGACTTATGTCTATCAGCGACTCTACCCAGGAAAGGAGCGCAACACTGGTGCCAAGACATCAAGGCACACCATGGGCCAGTGCACCAGGCTCTGCACACAGGCTCGCACTCCTGGAAATTTGTCAGTCAGCACATGCGTGGATGTGTTGTACTCTGACTGCATCGGGAGGCTCTCTGCTGTGCTGAGATCCATGTGCGGCGGCGATTTGGAATATTTTCGATAATGGACGAAACCCAAGAAACTGATGGAAGCGTGTGCGAGCACAGAGTGTAAAGAGCTTTTTCTAAAGGTGCACTGTTGGATACCTTTGAATCCTGAGTCGGCGATTAAGTGCGTGGTGCACGGAGTCGGTGCCTCATCCTAATTGTTCAACTCCAGACGACTAGCAAGCTACAAAGCTCTGGAACATGGGTCGTAAGCGTCTAGAAAGCGTAGTTGTGGAATCGGGCGCGCTGGTAAAAGGTGCGATACGATAGCTTGTCAAACAACACGCCTTGTCCCATCTCAGCGTGCCAATGGAACTGAGCTCCGTTGCGACGCACTTGCTTCATGCTCTTGGTTTGCTTGCTTTACATCCTCCTTCGTCGTCGCTTGGCACCGTATGACGATGCTGTGATGTGTGCAGTTGGAAGTGATGTAGTTCTGGAAGTGGAAGGCGAAGAGGAACCATGCGTACGACCACCCCCTTCTGTACCGATTGATATGCACAGCATTACATCTGGTGGTGGGCTGGCATGAATTCTGCGGCAATAGAATGGGTCACCAGATTCGGTGTGCGTCTGCAGGTAGCATCAGTCAGCCAGATTTTCGTAGACAAGAAGGACGCCGCGAAGTTTTCCGTGTTCTGGTACTACTTTCCAGATGACGTGAAGCGAGGGCGACAGGTGAACGCCCACTTGCAGAACACGCACGCAACTGAATGGCATCTGCGACCACGTTCTCCTGACATCAGTCTGCTGCTTGCAGTCTTATCATTCTACGGATGAGATTTTCAAATCGGACCATCACCAAAGTGATCCCCTGGTTTCGTCCAAGACTGTCATCTGGACATGTGCTGTGCTGCCCTTGGCAAAGTGGATTGCTTTCGTGACCTCTGAAGTGAATCCCAACGGCCCAGTTCAGCTGCGAGGCCCTGTTAAACCTGCCGAGTTTGATCCTGAGAAGGATCTAGCAGCGTGCAAGAACCTCGGAAAGCTTGGCCTTCTCAAGTATGAAAAGAAGCCTGGTAAGGAAGGTGTGTGGAAGGAAGGAGGCAATCCTCGTGTTCTCTTGATGTTTGGAGTCTTGTCCACTAGATGCCTTGACTTGAAAGACCAGGCTTCATCATCTGCGCATGCTGCTGTGTTCGATTACTGAAGTACATCAAGTGCTTGCAGACATCATCTCAGCTGTGAATCAAAGCAAGAAGAACAGCAAGAAGGGTGGTGATGAAGAGGTATGCTCCCCACTGCTACATCTGAATAGCAGTGATGCAGTAGCTGATCTCTGCTGGCAGCTTGCCCTGTTCCAAGCTCTCCGTTATCTGAATAGGTGACCACCCCGAAAAAATACGATACGAGCGCACGAACTTACAACGAACAGCAACATGGTGCTGCTGTGCTACTCGAGTGAAGTGGTGGATATGTTTTGTGAGTTGCTTTTTGCTGTTTGGGTTCATGCCTATTCACTACCTGTCCGCTTTGTAAAGAGACAACAAACAGCAACACAACTAAAGCACACGCTCACAACTCCAGATATCTCTAGCCCCACCATCACATCACATCAGTTCTCAGCTGCAGCAACACGGGAGTTTGCATGTACAAAGTTTGGAAAGTACAACACTCTTGGCGGTGAACAGAAGTCTGCAGAATGATACAGTTGACAGAGTGCATGACGGGTATGCCTCCTCATGCATGACCCTGATGCATGTGTACAGGATGGCGATGCATTCGACTCCGATGATGACAAGAACCGCGTGTACATGTGCCGCCATGAATACAGGGCCGAGAAGCAGCAATGGAAGGATGTCGAGGTGCCGGTGTTCTGCAGCTGCGATCTACCTTACAATCCGGATTTGAACATGGCTCACTGCAGTGAATGTGGTGAATGGTGCGCTTACTTCTAGAAGTTTCTGGGTTCATTTGGGGCATTTCTTTTAAAAGTTGAAAAATTGAACTTTTTGGGTCTGTATCCTATTTTTGTTGCCTTTCTGGCCTGCAGCACATCAGGTCTTAGCGAGTTCTGTGCTCTTGATCACTCAGCAACTGCTTCCCCTTCTCAGCACCTCATGCATGGTAAAGTGTCTTGGTGCCCCCAGCGCGCAGGCAGGTGGCTTGAGTGCAGACGTGTGAGACTGAAACCAAGTAGAAAAAATCGAGGTGTACGCTCGTCACTATCAAATACCATAATCATCTTCTACATGTTTATATGACTCAAGTCACCTGTCTTGTCTGCTGGTGTTGCGCCAGCGGGCCTTGGTCACATACAGCATACTGCGTTCCAGACGAAAAGCGGCCCATACAAAAAACACTGGTTTCGTCGACCTACGCCATGTCCCCCGCTAGGTCCCTAGAAAGCCTTAAATAATGTTCTTATAGCGATCTATGGAAATGGCACGCGCTGACGTGGAGCATGCGTGGAGCATGCGTGACGAACAGGCATCCCCATACAACCTTCCGATGGCTCTGTAACTCTTTGTAGCACACCAAGTCGCAATCCAACGGTCGCAAACACATTATTCGGGCGCTATCTTTGTTTTCAGCTAGGCCCAGCTATGTACCGGGGTGTAAATCCATGCAGTCATGACTCCCCATACAACCTTCCGATGGCTCTGTAACTTTTTGCAACGCACCAAATCGCATTCTGACGGTCGCAAACGCTTAATTTGGAGAATATCTTTGTTTTCAGCTAGGCCCAGCTATGCTCCACGGAGTATAACCCCGAGCGTCCCGGCCAATGGTGCGGGCCTGTGGACCTTCAGGCACCGAACCGAATCGGAGTCGAACTGCCGTAGGCACTTTACTCTATAACCATGTAAGTGTATGTTCATCATATGCAGTGTGCAATGGGCATCAATCCGTGTACGGTGACGAACTACCTCCAAATCTGTCCAGCAGTATGCACAGCAAGCTGTGCCCTACAGACGACGTAACCGTCCGCCTTAACACACACCAAGCGAAATTGTACACCAAGCATGGCATGTATGGACGAAAGCACTGCAGACAAACGGTACGCGGAGGTCAGTCCAATATATCCACCACATATTGAGCATGGATCACTCAACACGATCACGCAGCAACGTACCATGCGCGGAAACCGTCACGAATGCAACAGCACAATTATTTTTCGAGTTCTTGTGTGCGCAAAGGGTAGTTTTCCAGAACCTGGTGCTTTTTCATGGCTTCTGGGACGCAGTACAGCACACGTACAACAGATGCATGGCATGCGAACGCATTGCAGCATGCATGGGCGTGATGCTGCCCAAGTACTGATACTTGAAACCACACCACCCCACACCACACCACCCCGCACAACAGCAACTCGTCTTTACGTGTACTCACGCTGAGTACCGGGAAATAACGAGGGTCTGCATGCCAAGCGGGTAAGTGTACACTGGTAGCCACGGACCTGGCCAGGTCTGGTACCGCATGCATGCAGCAACTGCGCAGTGGTACGCGAGTGGGTAGTTCACAGTGCGATTGTCTGAGTTCTCATAGGTCTCACCCAGAACCCTATTGTGCGCCAGTGTGAATTCGCAGTGTGGCGCAGGTACCATCCCAGCTGCCTCAAGCTCAGTGATTCAGAGCTGACAGCAATCAATAGGGGAGATTCTTGGACCTGCAGGGGCTGCGAAAAGAGTGCGATTCTCACTTGCTGTATGCGCTGTATGCTTGTTGTTTGTACCTGTAGACATTGCTTCTGTGTGGGCCTGTAGACACTGCTTAGGAATCCAACCACCTTCCCGCCACCCACAAACAAACCCTCTCTCACCATGTGCAGAACAATAATCCGAGGGAGTTTCTGGCACCGAGTGCATGCATTACATGCAATATGCATTTAGTAGCTAGTGTGAACGTACATTGCTGTTAAAGGACGGAGACTCGGAGCGCGCACGGTGAACTTCACTGTGAAAATCTCATCTCTGCACTCTCAATCTCCAGACTTAGTGTGCTCTTGTTTATAAACCCCCGCCGCAAGCATGTGCCGAACTCTGCACTGTCTGAGCCGCGGCTGCGGCCGTAGCTGTGGTTGACTCAGGCGTGCTGCACAAAGAGAACCGCCCCCGGGGGGGGCATAGAGTTTAGGCTGAGTGAAAATCGGGAGATTACGAGTCTGTGAGATATTGAAGATTGGCAGGCGACGTTGATAGCCTGGGGCCGAGGGCCGCTCAGGTCCGCATCTACCTATCGTAGCTGCCTTGAAGGGACTTTCGCATCCGCGTATGTTCGTGTTGGTTCAACCTGGCCCCTTCTGCAGCTAGTGATTGCTGCCCTAGAGCCCTTTCCGCCCTCGTTGCGCGACGTTGGGCTTGCATGCACGGGCTGCATGCACAACAATGCATGTACATTTGACTGATCAGTCAAGCTGTGTATATAAAGATAGATGGCGCACCATGGCGTCTGCGAGGAATGCATGTGAACAGGTGATGTGGAAGTGGCTTCAGGTGGCTGTGGCTGTGTGTGGAGCTGGGCGGATTAACATTGTGAATTCACAGTGTGAAGCTTGATGGTGCAGTGCTACTTCCTGAGTGGCTGTCGAGAAGGCATGATTTCTGTGCACATAATGAATTATTGTTGATGGCGTGTTCTTTGCGTTATCAGTTGGGGGTGTGTCCTGCGGCTCTGCAGGATCGCCCTCTGACCTGTGAGTGTGGGAAGC
>JAUMHD010026406.1:19272-38701 GCA_032359135.1 Ulvella scutata | reverse complement strand
GGTGAGGTTCCTGGGCCAGTATCCCGAGGACATGTGCAGAGCAGAGAGGGCCATGGGGAAGCTGCGGAAGATTCTTGTGGCCGAGACCAACTGTCGGGTTGATCTGATGAACCACACGATTCCAGGGGTGCTGTTGGACGTGGACAAGCAGCACAGGGTATGGGCAGACCACTTTGTATCGCAGCTGTTGCCCCCAGACTTCATGGAGCTCTGTCAGATTGCAGCCACACAGCAGAACCGCCGCCGCCTGTTTGAGGACCCCTTCCGGTGCATGGGTGTGTGACACCGTCTGGAAGTGCTCTGCATCTTCTGTGGCGTTTTCGTTCTGGTGCTGCCAGTTGTGCAGAGCGGTGTATAGTGCATGACTGCGGCGTGGATGTGGCTTGCCCCTTGATGTGAGTGGGTGGCTGCCTCGGTTGACTGCTGTGCACGTTTCCACATCTGTTGGGTGGCAGAGCAGTAGAGGATAGTGCGGATGTTGATTTTTTTCACTGACATATGAAGTCAAGCAGTGAGGATGCATGTCATGATCGTTCGTTCCTCTGTGTGCATCAGCAATCAGGCAATGAATTTGAGCAATTCACGGCAAGATTTGTTTTTCTTCAGCTTTCTTTAAATACGCCGGGCGTAGTTTGAGAATGAGCTTGCGAGCTCGCATTCCAAAAGAAACATTAGAAAAGGCCCGACATAGCAGGTCTGATGGCATGCCAGTAATGTATGCATTGGTGATTGTGTCGAAAACAGGCATTGTGAGCATGTCTAGTAGAAGTATCCAACATGTTGAGATCAAGTGCAATGTGGACATAACATACTGTGTAACAACAGGAACACCATTCTGCTTGTCGACACAACTTTGGTCACGGTCAGTGAATGGCCGGTACGACTATACTGAGAGAGTCAGTGCCAAGTGCTTCAGCAGTCTCAAGTACACCAAAATGTGCACTATCCTGACAAGTGTGCAGGTGTGCCAGTGAATTTGCTCAATGCGCATACTGCAGAAGAGAGGGAGTGAAGAATCGACTTTCATACTGCTGCGGACTGGCACCAGCTGTCTCCAAATGCTTACAAGCCCGGATCCGGGTGCGCTGCAAGGTTGGCTGTACAAGACCTTGGTGTGCTGTGCACACGCCTGTTCATGTTCTTGCTGCAGGGCTGGTCAGCATGTGCTGCCCCACAGCATATTGCCCCCCCCCCACTTCAAACTTTAGCATATGTGCAGGCATCCTAGTTACCTACAGGTACGCACTCTATCCCACTGGAAGCGCCATGTTCCAGATGTGGCCTTGCTAGGGGGTGGGGGTGCTCTTTTTTCTTCCCATCGCCTCTGCAGATCTGGGCAACTGCAACACCGCGCAGGAGCAACTGTGAGCAAGCCAGTCTGCCTAGGACCAGAAACACATATCATGCAGAATCACCAGCCCCGTCCATGGTCAGCACTGCCAACACGCCAGAGCAATGTAAGCCGTTTCACGGAGTTATAGTTACAGTTTGTGATACTTAGGATCTTTTGAATGTTCCCGAAGAATCAATATCTCCAACTGCTGTCAGCAGTTGGAGATATTGGATCTGAAGAACTCCCACGCATGGAATTCCGTCAATGGTTGCGCGAAGATGGCAACGAGAATCCGACACGCAGCAGAGTTTCAGCAGAGTTGTCTGTATATAACTGGCTGTAGCTAGCTTCCCGTACAAGACAACTTTCTCAACCACCGCATTTAGCTGTGACAAGCCCTATCTCTGACCAGAACTAGTTTCGCACTTCGTTTGCTCACTATTAGATCTAGCGTTGCGCTGTCGACGGTAAAACGTTCTCACAGTCGTATATCTTGTCGTACACTGTTAGGCGGGCATCGCTGTGATTGCTCTGCGCCGTAGCTTGTATCATAGTGGTGCAGATTTGTGCTGACGTGACGCGATAAGCCAGGCTCTCGAGCATACCAGGAGCACACGCCGCTACGTCCGTCGCACAAACTATTTTGTGACATTCAAGCTACGTCGTGGAAGCGTTTTCGCATCGTTTTTCGCGTCAACAAGGAACTCGTGCGCCCGCGCGACCTTGTTTTGCCACGCCGTCATTTAGAGTGGAGCAAGGTGCACTGGAGAAGGTACGCGCATTTCAAACCACTCGTACTGGTAGTGCTTGCATATGTATGCAGTGCTGTCGTGTTCCTCTTCGCATGGATTAGGATGAAAGAAGCCTCCGATCTGTCCTGCTTCGTCAGCCACATCCGAACTCCTCCAACGGTGAAGTATGGGAAACTAGTGCTTCCCCCTGCAAATATAAGGGTGAAGTACATGTAGGTACCATGGGAGGGTGTACATCTGCACCGCAAGTACGGGAGGCGCCACACGCAATAGGAGAACAGCGATCGTTCCACTTCCCTCGAGAGAAGGAAGAGGCCAACTCGAACTTTGGCTTAACAACGCATACAGTTGTAAAGGTGTGTATCCACCGTTGCTGGTCCTGCTTGTGCACTTCCTGCGAAGCTGTGGCCTTGTGGACATCCATGTCTACCCCATGTAAGGGTGTTGCCCATTCCCAGCTGGCGTACCATATTGCGTGAAACGGTACCATTTCATCTGAATCATGCGAAGGTCATGGTCATTTCAAAACAGGGATGTATCTCTTGGTTGAGTGTGCGATATGTCTCTTGGTTTGAATGTGTGATATGTCATATCTGACCAGTCACGCCTCAAGGTACGCAATAAACATAATTCACTGAACAAAAGTCCGTAGCCTTGCACTTTCATCTCGAGAGGTTGTGTGTCTGGCATGTTCATAAGAAGGTGGGCACATAAGATCTTCAACCGAGTACATGTTTGCCACAAACCTTCGAAAACCCATTTTCGAACGACAGCCACATGTTGCAGCCACTTGGGGAAGGAGGAACAGGAGAAACGTATCTCGTAAAGCGCAATGACAATGATGTTGAAGAAGCGGTGAAGATTATCCGGCGCCCAGTACCAAGAGCTCTGCAGGAGCTCATTACCAGCGAGATCATTCTGCAGTCCAGCATTGGGGAAGGTCATGACAGCATCGTACAGACTCACTCTGTCATCTTGACAGAGTCCCACATCTGTCTTTTCATGGACTTCGTATCTGGGGGTACTCTAGCTGATCTAGTGCATGACTACGCAGCCACCAAGCCGAAAGGAGGCCTGATTATGGAGGAGGATGAAGCTCGGTACCTGTTCCGGGTGAGTTCCAGCTTTCCAACTGCAGTTTTAGTCCCATGGAACTGAAAAGCTGCCAGCAGCAGTGTTCGGTGTCTGACCTCTGCAGCACTGTCTCCGTGCTCCAGCACTGTCACCTACATGTAATTCCCACATGAAAGTTGCAGCTGTTGGCTCACAACACAACACGCTAAATACAATAGATTGCATGATGCAACAGCAGCGTGCTTGTTCAAGTGTTGCTTGGCAAACAGTGAGGATCAGCTGGACCACACCAGCTGGGATCCACGCAGCAGCAATGCATGAACCAGCCCCAGATGATACTCAGCCACTGACTGGTGACCCCAAATGCAGCAATGTATCGAGTCGATAGACTACTGCCACAGCCGAGACATCGCCCACAGAGATGTGAAGCTTGATAACCTTCTCCTCGACAAGCAGTCCCCCCCACGAGTGAAGCTCTGCGATTTTGGCTTCGCGAAGATCCTAGGCAACTGCAGCTGCACCACACAGATAGGGACACCGATGTACATGGCTCCACAGCAAAGCTTGAAGGATAGGGACGGCTACTGTGGCAAAGCATCAGGTGTGCGCCCCGAACAGCATTTCTGGAGCCTCCTAGCCCTCCGTATCCGTTGCCAAGGACCGCCTTCCTTGTCACCAAAGAAGCGGTCCTCTCTAAGCGCCCATCGCAGGCTGCTGCGCCATGATGTTGCACTCAAACCCTTCCAGTGCAGACTCTATGTGTGTGTATGCATGCCTCAGGTTGGTAGCGGTGTTGATATATACATGGTGCGACGTTCATGCACCCTACCATGATGCTACAGCAGGCTTCTTGACAAGCTTCTGTCAACCTGTTGCTGTTGAGCTGGGTTATGGATCTGTCGAGTACTGGCTGAGTGTGGGCGGGTGGTGCAGATGTGTGGGCATGCGGCGTGCTGCTGTTTGTGATTCTCAAGGGCAGCTTCCCCTTCCAGCACTCCTCCGCCGCAGACGACAACTACCAGCGGGCGTTCGCAGAGGTCCATCTGGAGCACATCAAGTTCCACTGGACTGAAAACCCCTGCAACGCCGATGCTGTCAAGCACTTCTCCGCTGAGCTGGTTGACCTCGTGAACAGGTGCAGCCCTTGCTGCTGCAAAACACCTTGCACTGCAAAACACGCACCTACATTGACAGACCAGATTCAGAATTTCAGATGCGAGTTAATAGCCGGTCAAACCACATATTTCGCAAGCACCTCAAAGCTTGCTGCTGTGGCTGGAAGGGTATCAGGCATTGTGCTGCGTCAGACCGTGCAACTGGTTGCGTGCTTGCAGAATCTTTGAAGTCGATGAGGCCAAGAGGATCACCATGGAGGGCATCAAGGAGCACCCCTGGTTCTGCACGCCTCTCAGCGACAAGTATGCAGATACGATGAATGCCATGGTCGAGGCGCAGGCGAAGCTTGACAAGATCATGAAGAGGCACGGGGTGTGCTGCTGTTTCCACGCTGTTCTTTTTTTTGCAGTGCAAGCTCCGCCTCTCAGTACGCGCCCCTGTGGCACAGTTGTGAAAGGGCTCCATGTCTTGGCGCGGACACAGCTGCGAAAGGGCTCAGTGTAGCGGCGTAGTGGATAGCGGTTGTGGTTCTCCGAGCTGTTGACAGGGCCCTGTTGACAGCTCAGTCTGCCCCTGCAGGGGCAGACTGAGTGTCCTCATGCAAAGCTGTGTGTTGTCGCACATGCCGCTCACATGTGTTGGAGGCTGTGTGCAGGACAGAGGACTGACAAGGCAGAGCACAGTGATCGAGGCCCTTGTAGCCGCGGCCTGTGAGGTGGGGGAGGAGCCATCAGCACAGGCCCTCGCGCTACAGAACGAGGAGATCTGCCTGAGGCGGCTGGAAGGCGAGAGGCAGCCCACACGGTTTGTAGCTGCCAGCTCTGCGTAGCGCATCAGCGGCTGCGAACGGCGAGCTGCGGATGGAGCCGCACTTTCGTCTTGTGCACAAAGGGACCCCCACTCCGAGGCGCCACTGAGCACACTCCTGCGGGCTCAGTGGGGGAGTTGGCGCTTGTGTTGAGGGCCTTGTGGAGACGGGATTTTGACAAAAACACCAAAAAAAAAATCATTATGAGCAAGAGATCTTGGTACATGAGGTCTTGACCGGGGATATGAATGCCGCACATGCAGCTGGCGCATGGTGCCTGCACCACCAACCCCTCCCAGAGTGGACGCTGTCCGTCCGCCCACTCACTGGGTGCTCTACTCGTATTTGCCATCAGGAGCAACAGCTGCTGCTAGTCACCCATGTAGTTTAGATGTTGTGAAGAGATGTGCTGTGTATAGAGCACAGATGCAGCGTCAGGTGTTAGGAGTGTCTGTGCATGCCCTCTGTTGGGGTCTTCACCCTCACATTCCAACAGAGAGTATGTTGCTGGTGCCCAATCGCTCACTTCCATCCACTGTTTGCGGGATGTATGAAATTGGACTTCGGCTTTGAGAGAGTGTAGAGTGCGCTGCTGTGCCGAGTATGGCTGCATGGTCGAAGAGCATTAACCTTTTTGAGACCCAACTTAGTAGTTGTTTTGAGGGGATTTTGGAGATGTCTACTACTCCCAACAGTGTCCGAACTGTAACCTGGAGAAGCTTCCAGAAGGTTGCTGGTGCCCATGGCTGTTATTTTGTTCAATCGATTTTTGTTTGACAAAAAGATCGTGTTCCTTTATTTTTATGTTGTGCGAAGGTTGCTGATGCCCATCACTGTTGTGCGAGTATTGCCACCTACAGTGCTGAGGTGGAGATGAAAGCCTGGTGCAGGTCCTGGGTGCTAAGGGGAAGTACATTAACAGTTCATCTTGGGCCACCTGAATTCAAAATTTTGTCACTATTCCTACAAACATCTTGAAACAGTCACCAACTTCCCTTGCTGTCTTCTTTTGAAGTCACGGGCTGGGACATGTACCAAGGCGCGGTGTGTACAAATAAATATGTAGTATCAGGTTCTGTCCACCTCCGTAGGTGACTTTGGTGTCGATTTGTAGCTGCAGACGATTGTATGCACAGACATGTTATGTATGCATGATGTGCATATATGCATCAATGTATACACAGCTGTACACCATGGTGCACCATCTGCGCGGAGATGCCAGCAGCGTAGGCTTCTTGAACACATCTGCACCCACATGCTGTTTTTCGCCTGAATTAGGTACTCATTTACGAATGGAGGAAACAAGGAAATTGGCGCCTCTCCGAAACTCCCTGTTCTTGGTCAGCAAAAACCTTCGAAAAACCTTGACCTCTTACAACGGCGCTGAACTACAGAGAGATGTCAAGGAAGCAGAATGTGCACATCGCGATGATTCCGTAGGTTCATTCAAACAGCACAAGCGTGGCGCAACAACGGCTTGCGTATATACATTCCCAGTGTGAAGGTGTTCACTTGTTGCCGTCCTCTTATTCCGACGCAGCGCAGCAGTTACAAATACTGGTAGCTCAATTCTGTCCTGATGCCGCACAAGAACTGCAAGGAGCTTCAGGAAACGATCGCACTATGACTTGGTGCTCGGCAGCTATTCTCACGGTACGATAGCCCCATAGACTTCTTGAAACATTTGAAACGCAATATTGGTGCAATAATAGCATTTGCATGCGTCAGTGACGACGCTGTGATTGCTGAGGTTGGCAATGCCAATTTGCTATCTTCGACAGCCAGCGCAGTCTCCCATGATGGCTAACTGGCATGTTAGCCCTTGACAGTGATAGTTAATACATACATTACTCGTTTTCATGTGCACAGGACTAGCGGAAGGAGACGGTGGAATCGATGCCTGGCGCCGCAGAAGAGCAGCGAGCGTCAGCTCTCAAAGATGCCGGCAATGCCCACTTTCGCAATCGAAACTATCCAGACGCTATATGGAGGTATCAGGAGGCAATAGATCTAACACTGCACGCGTCGGACAACCTTCCAGAGGTTCTGATGCAGAACATCGCCGCAGCGTTCCTTCACATAGGTGACAAGCGGGAGCTACACGCGGCACTGTTTTTCGCAGGCTCCGCAGTCGCATTCAGATGCAATGAATGCAGTGGATATGCCCACTATCGAGCTGCCAAAGCTGCCGACAAACTAGATGCTCCCGATGCTGCTGTGTGGCCGCTTGCAATCCTCTCAACAATGCCGCACACAGGCTCCAAGGTCTCTCTAGATGTGCGAAAGGAAGCCGCCATCCTTGCATCGTCTATTGAATCGCGTTCGAGCATATCAGTGAGGGAAGCGGAGAGAGATGTGGGCACTCCAGGCCCAGCCAGGGCAGAGCTTGCCTTCCTGACCAGAATGCTGCAGTCGGCGGCACTGGGGCTGCCGATTCTGGAGCCAGTGGCCCACAAAGGGCCGGAGGCAATCACTCCAGCATCCGTCCAGCAGCTGAGAGAGCAAGGAAACGCAGCATATCGCAAGAGGAGGTACATGCATGCAATAGGCAAGTGGAGGCAGGCTCTGACGGCCTTTGAAATCCTTCCAGCCCTGCTCGGAAACATTGCACTTGCTCTCAAGCACCTCAACCAGGATTTTTTGGCACTCCACACCGCTCTGGCGGTGCTGACGATCCAAACCCACAACCCAAAAGCTTATTTGCGGGTGTCAGCGATAGCAGATGACATGCGGCTGCCGCAAGCGGCCGTTGCACTGACAGAGGTGGCTCTCCACTTCGACCCTAGCCACCCTGAACTGATCAAGGTCCACAGAAACGCCTCTCGGAAGGTCCAGCAAGCAAAGGAACTGTCTGAGGGCCGAAGTAAAACGCATGGCACAACCCGTCATGAGCGCGTGTCCTCGTCAGCATCCTGTGAGTCAGCACTCACCGAGCAGGGGTCGCAAGAGCTTGAGTCAAAGGGGCACCAAGACGCAGACGAGATGATGACCTTGAGGGACAAGGTGATGGCAGAGTGTGAAGCGCAGCCGCAGAGGCGCCGCATGATGGAGCTCGCTGCTGGCCCCATCCCTGACCCGTTTGACAAGTCCTTCCTTGACACACACAGCCTGCCCGAGGGCTGCGAGAAGCAAGCCGTGATGAAGGCGCTCAGCAGAAGTGCGACCCCCCCACCCCGCACGCTCTGTCTATGCCTATTGTTCTTCGCACCGCACCCGGCAGCAACTGCTTGGTGCGGGCCACAGACTTGGTGGTCAACGCACAGCAACCTGATCAAGTCTGCACTCGTGATGATCACAGTAGTAGCAATGGCGATGAAGCTCTGCGGGGCGCGACCGAGCCGCTGCGCCGTTCAGGTTCAGCGGACGCCTTTGGATTGTGGATGAAGCTCTTTGAAAGCAGCAGTCTTGGCGGCGAGGGGGGAGACCCAGGAGTGCTGCAGCTGTCAGAGGACCTCATCGTGAGGCGCGTGATGCATGCCACGCCGGAGCGCAGGCGCTGGTTCCTGGGAGCTCCCATCGGCAGCATCCTGCGCACCAGGAAGGCTGCGTTCCATGAAGACGTTGAGATGTTTGCCTCCTTCAGCAGCGCCTCACAGCACCCCCTGCCGATCCCTGCTGATGGCGTGCACGTGGATGTCGGGTTTGTGGACCTCGGAGTGCTCGCGGAGACTCTGCAGGCGCAGCAGAAGCAGCGGCAGCTCGACTCTTCCCAGGCTTGCGCCCAAGGCAGCTGCCTGCGGTGGGTTGGTATCGAGAAGTCGGCGTTCAGCTGCGCCAAGGCGCTGGTCATCCTGCACATGCTGCAGCAGCGCGTACCGGCCCACGCCATCGTGCAGGTGCGGCCCGCGGTGCCTCTGCTGCAGACGTGCCTCAGTGTCGTTCTTCAACGTGAGTGTACTGGGGGCCTGTCAACGTGCCTCATGCATGCTCCTGCACCGCCACAGTGACTCAGGCCCTTGGCGAGGTGGCGCATGCATGCAGCCAGCTATGCAGCCATGCACAACCTGCAGCATGATCAACCCTACAACTAGCTGAAACATCTCAAACATAGTCAAATATTTCTGTAGTGGGGTTTGGAGTGCCGAATGCCTGGCCGTGGCCGTGCAGGTGTGGTACTCTGCAGCATGGACAGCTGCGGCGCTGCAAGGCTTCCACGCCAGCGTGCATGCGCTGCTGGCTGACCAAGGCTTTCTAGGCAGGCAAACTGCAGAGGTGCGTGCGTGGCTACAAGTGTGGCATGCGCGCACAGTGCCACTCGCAGAGGCTCGCACAGAGTGGCTTAAGCGGCACCCGGAATCGCACGCGATGATCGCTAATCTGCTGCGCAGAGACGACCGCATGGGCGCGGTGCAGTACGCGATCAGCGGTGACGTTGTTGCTCCACCGGTGGACTCTGCGGCAGACAGCGCCGCAATGGACAATGAGCACAAGGTGGCTACAGGGTCGGTGGTGATGTTTGCGAAGCAAGATGGGCGCTCCAGTGCATCGCAGTATGCTCTGAATGAAAACTTCCTGCACACGATGCCACCAGATGACCTTGTAGAGGAGCGGCTGATGCAGGGCAACACGCTGAGTGCAGCAGGGGCGGTGCTGGCGAGGCGGCGAGTGGAGGCGCTGGCGCGCACGCTGCATGAGGAGCAAGTGGAGGTGGAGGTGCGCGGCTCTTGCTCCCGCAGCAAACACTGGATGACAGCACCGCTGCTGGGGTTGCTGTGTTAACGGTAGCTTGCCTCAGCCTGGGTAGCATGCCTCAGTTCTGTCTCGCTGGCTTAGCCCTGTGTGCACTAGGTAAAATTAGCACCATGCCATGGTTGCGCTGCCTGTTTCGGGCGCTGACGTAGCCACAAGATGCGCACTGCTCCTGATGCATTCCGGCCGGCGCCTGCGGCCCTCACGGATGCAGCAGCCATGCAGATCAGGCATGCGTCGCTGTCAATCGAAAATACGTCCGAGGTGGAGCGTGTGCGGGAGCTGGCGCCCACCAGCATGACCTGGAGCGACCTGTGCGACCGCTTGCACGGCTCCGCGTTCCACCGCCTCGCCCGCCTCTGCTCGCAACCCTGCACGCAGCATTTCATGCACTCCATGCACTGGGTTCTGGACATCAAGGGCACATGCATTCTGGACTACGGGTGCCAGCACCCCAGCCTGGCGTCTCTCAAGGGAGCAAAGCTGAAGACGGAGACTGCAAAGACCCAGGAGAGGAGGGCTGTGCTGCAGGAGGCGCGCAAGGCTGTGAGGGAGAGCATCAAAGAGAGGAGGGCTGAGCGGCTTATTAGGGCTGCGCCGGTAGAGAGTGTTGTGAATGTATGTGATGCGTTGCTTCAGCAGCGCATGCTGCCAAAGTGGCTAGAAGCGTTCTGTGACCAGGCACCCCGCAGTGGCAAGGGCTCTATTGTTGACATTGAGATTATGCATGGTGCAGAGTACTGGGTATTAAAACGTGCCAACAGCTTGGTGCACTTTAGAGTACAGTACAGGTAGATCAGATGTCAGGAGATGGAGTGCGTGCAGTTGCATTCCAAGCCCAGCATGTCTTGACGTTCATGGCGCGTGTAGAAGAGGGTGTTTCGGTGGACTGCATGGGAGGAATGTTCCATGGAGCAGCTGCGGCAAGCACACCCAGAGGCCCCCATGCCGAACTCAAACGCAAAAGAGTGCATATGGCATGAAAACTTACAACAATCGTCAACCATTTGCATGCATGCGTGCTAGTCCATTCGGGGTGTGAGAGGCTCCAGCTCTTCAGTCTGAGCTGCTGAGTGAAGCTGCCACCAGTGCTCTACAGACCCACCAGGATATTTCTGTCTGGAATCCGAAAACGACTACCTAAAAGGCCGATGTAAGGGCTCTGAGGTGTGGAACGCTGCTGGTCACTGTTGCAGCATCAGGCGGCTCTGTGGCACCATGTCTCTCTAAAAGAAGATAAAGTCAACCCCATCCTTCCCCCATGATCATTCAAGCCTCCCTTCACCGGCTCTTAGGTTCTACAGCTGGCCCCAAATCCTCTGTTATTCCCGTAGCAAAAGAGTTCTGACTGACTCCAGCAAACGCCTAAGAAAAATGATGACACCAGAAAAGGATGCACAGGCGGGGAAGCCCACGCAGTCGATGCGCCGCACCCAGCCTGCACCACCCAAGAATTGAAGAAAGCATATCACTATTAAAGGAAACTATCCATCAGTTCATACATAGACGCCTAGCACAGTGGAATGCATGGGGCACCCAGAGGGGGAGCCCCACGCCCCAAACGGTGCTGTTGCCACTGCATCAGCAAAGCCGCATCGTACCACAACCATCCATACACTATTCATTCTTCTGCTGCAGCATAGGGGCCTCCCCAGAGCCATTGGGCGCTCATCCTGCCCGGATATAGTGCCATGCCAGCTGCCCAAGCCCTCCTGCAGTTCTGCTCCAGCCCGTACAAACAGATTTGTATTCTTGACTAGCTATAAATCACAAAACAATGAATCAATTGTACTCTTGACTTGTTATATCAACGTTCCAGTGCCCACAAGTTCCCCACAGAGCATGGTGCACCAGGCACACCGCATTCAGGGCAAGGCGCAGCAGTGCCAGGGGGCAGCCGTGCGCCCGCAACTACTGATCGCCAGAAGCGTTCGCTTCGTTAGATAGAACAATCCTGAATCACCTGGTCAGATAGAACAATCCTGAATATTTGGAACGATGTCTTAGTGTGTGTGCCCTGACGAATGAAGCGGCACTGGTGCTCACTGCATGCGGCATTAGATGTGCGATCGCAGGGCCTGGTGATGCATGCATGCATCAGGCAGTCTTGCGGGCGGGCTTTGCAGCAGAGGTGGGCGTGAAGGAGTACAGCGGCTGCACAGACGTGGAGTGGCTGAGCTTGTGGTGCAGCAGCCAGGTGCCGATGACGTGGTTCACGAGCGTGCGCGCCTCCACCACGCGTGCAAACTGCTCCCCGTTGAACGCCAGCTGGTACGTCAGGCCCACCTGCACACGCCACAACGCCTCAGGCAGCACAGCACGGCATCACGGCCGCGAGCCTTGATGCGGCGACAGCATTCTTCAGCGCGGAGGGCTGAGCACTTGCATGCATGCACACAAAATACACTCCTGGTGCGACACAGGATGCTTCAAGAAGCAGCAGCCCTGGTACCGGGCCACAGCTGTAAAACATCAGCCGAGTTGAGAACTCTACATGCATGTATAGTGGCGCCAGCGGCAGTCTCTGCCCTGTCAGGCTATGTAGCAGACGCGGCACTGCTAGGGCTGCAGAAACGTGCACACTAGTATCACAATCAAGGACGGTTTCTCCTGTATGTATGCATGCAGCCGAAGCGTGCAGGGCGGCAGGCTGTCACTGACGTATCAAAGAGCGCACAGAGTACTTGAGAGGCGTGCTGACACCGAGGATGTAGCTCGCAGGTGTGAACTCATCGTTGAAGAGCCTGCGGGGCTCCTCCTGAGCGATCATGGCAGCCACTCGCTCCGCGAGGTCATAACACAGCTCCGGGGTCATGTTGGGAATGTCCACCTCGATGGAGAGGCGGTCGATGAGGTGGCGGGAGCGTGTGATGTTGAGGATGTCGGCCTGCATCAGCGTCTCGTTCGGCACCCAGACTTTGCAGCCATCGTATCTCAGGAACTGTGTTGACAGCAGCCCAAAGTTCTTCACCACGTGCAGCGCGTCCTTGTACGTGATGGCATCGCCCACCTGCATGCATATGCGAGAGAGTTCGCTTTGTGTGATTATGGGTCACATTGTTGTTGTGCACATCATGAACAGTTCATGTGAAGTATATCACGTGTACCAATGATCGAGGGCAGCATATAGGCCTGTGCCAATATACGGAGGGCAGTTGAGGAAACGTATACTTTCGTACACTCTCCGTTGATGGGGATTTTGACACTGAGTTTTAGCATTGCATCCCCCAGAAACTGTGATTTGCGAGGTGGAGATGAAAATATGCGAGGTGGAAGATGCAAAATATTGGAACAGGCCTACATGTATATAATAATGTGACATACAAAAAGTGTAATAAGATTGAGGCGTTCAATCATTGCAACGCCACCAGTGGCCCATTGCAACTGCAGCCGGTGGCAGGTGGAGATGCGGGCACACACTTGGTATGGGCGGATGACAAAGAGGAACACGACACTCTCGTAGATGGTCTTCAGAGAGTTGCCAAACACAAAGGCGGACGCGACACTCACAGACGAGAGCGACAGCAGCATGTGGCTGATGTTCTGGCCAAGGCCAAAGATCAGCAGGTATGGAACGATAGCAATGACATGCATGATGGCGCCAATCAGCAGCTCCAGCGTGTGGATGACATCGTCGTTGTCGCGCAGCGTGCGTGCAAGGTTCCTCCTCTCCCTGCATCCACATCCCCCAGTACTGAACAATCGCCACGGACCTATCCGTATGCAGTTGTCAAAACCCTTTGGAATTGCCAAGGATTACCTAATGATAGCCTTTCCGAATTGCCAAGGCTACAATACCTAACCTAACCTAAAACCCTAGCCAACCTAAACCTGACACCTGAACCTGACAGGGCACCACATGCTGTGACCTAACCTAACCTCACCTGAAACCCTAGCCCACCAGAACCTGACAGGTGCAGCGCCACATGCGAGTCATCGCTGCGGACGGAGCCAGGAGCTGTACACACCCGCAACGGCAGCAGAAGAAGCAGCAACAAAGCTGCAGGCAGCGCCCCAAAAGCGCACCGCGCTACATGCAGCAACCCGATTCGAACCCGACAACACGGCGTTGCCTCTGGCAGAACAGGGCAGTCTGATGTGCGGCAGAACACAGCAACATGAGGGTTGCAGGGCAAGGGGCCCCAGAACACAAGCCCCCAACCCATACCGCTACTGCGGTATGGGTTGCATCTACTGCGGTTGCTTGAGGCACCGGGAGGGGCCCAGGGGGCGCACCGGTACATGGCCTTGATGCGGGAGTGCACCTCAGGCTCAGTGACGTAGCCGTCGCCGTCCACATCAAACAGGCTGAACGCGAGGTCAGCTTCCTCGTCGCTCTGCAGCAGCACGGAGAGGTCCTCCTTGAACATGCGCTCGCTGCAGATGTTGGCGGCGGGCGCCACGGTCAGCCAGCAGAACTCCGCGGCGCACGTGGCATGCTCGTCCAGCTGAGGCTCTGGCATGTTGCGGAACTGCAGCACCAGCTGCCGCAGTCACGCTCACGGCCGCCTCCACTGCGTGCTGCTGTAGGAAGGGAGCACAAGTGTAGCAGAAAGAAAGGTCTTGGCAGAAGGAAGAAAGACAGTGTAAGAGGCTAGGAGGCTCAAATACAGAAACGTCTTGGAAGAAAGAAAGGTGCAGGTGGGCGTCCGCCACATGACTCAGCAGGAGTCATCCTCGTTCTCTCTGCAAGACAAAGCTACGCAGGCAAGGGCCTGGGAACGGCTGCCACGCACGCTTGTCTCAGCCACATAGCCGCAAACCCAAGCGGGCACTTACTTCTGCTGCCCCCCTCCCCAAGAGGTGGCATATCGTGCGAGGGCTTGCGGTGGCGGTTTGTATTTCTCAGCAGATTCTGTGTGAGGGCCTGTGCGCCGCCTGCTCAAGAAGCCTCAGGGTGCACACCAGTTTTGCACTACCAAAGAGACTCTTCGGCGACATCTGGTTACTACACAAGGCACCGTGCGCGCTCACTGCTCCGGTTCGTAACACCAACCAGCGCCCTTCTGATACGATGTACACGGCTGACCCAACTAGCTCTAGTGACCCAACTAGCTTCACGGCATCCAGGATAAGCCCGGACCAATCACGCTCATAAGAAGACGACACTGACACGAGACACGGTGTGTGGTTACAAGAGAACGGTAAGAGCAGCCAGCACCGCATGCACAAGGAGGGCAGCCCGAGAGGCGGCAGCACGCACCTGCGTGACGAGGTCAGTGATGCGGTCTGTGAAGGAGGACACCACGTTGTCATCCACCGGCAAGGACATCTCGTAGAGGTTGTCGAGGTACTGCCGCACAGACCAGTCGGGGATCTCCCTGAGCTTAGCAATGGCTTCCAGTCTCTCTGCTTCGGTGACTCCACCAACAAGGTTGCCGGGGCCGCAGTTGGAGGCTGTGCGGGCCCTGGTCATGACATTGTTCAGGATGGCCTCCTTCTGGATCGTTGTCTGCACAGCATGCTGGCGCTGGACGTCTTTTCGGGGGCTGCAAAGGTGCTGAGTAGGTGAGAAAGAAGCTGGATGTGGGTTCTTGCGTATTCACTACCTTTTCGGTCTGTAAACAGCAAGATATAGGCTGCATTGCACAAGCCAGAAGCAGCGAATAGGCGACGCGGAAGCTGTAGTGCCACCGCCTTGCGATCCAAGAAGAATGCCACAGTGCCGGCTACTCAGGTTGCGCAGAAACCCAGCATCTAACTCTGGTCCTTCCAAGGCCCACAGTGCGCTGCAAACGTGCAGGGCAGGGCCCCAACAGCCAGGCAGCAGAAGGAAGGCCCCGCAACACGACTCGAGACGCACAGCCGCAACAGTAGTCGATGCGATGCTGCATCCCAGGGCGCCTTTCTTTCACCGCAACGTTGTCAAGCTCTTCAAGTCTGCACAATTCAAATAAAACACAAGCCCCTCGTGTGGACTGCGCTGCAAGAGGCCGCACACCTTCAGGAGGTCGAACAGAGCCTCTGCATTGACGCGGAGGGACAGCAGGCGGCAGCCCAGCGTCTTGGTGAGCTCAACGATCGCAAACACCACGCAGCAGAGGCTGATCCTCTTGACCAAAACGAGAGTGTGGTTGTCCTTCTGAGTGTTGGGGTCGTCATGGGCAGTTATCACAAAGATCACCAGCGTCTCCAGCAGCAGCATCGCCGCCAGCAGCCTGCACGGGCACCCCACTGCTGCGGCGGCAGGCCTGGGGACAGAGCACACCCCATCAAGGCACTCAGAACACAATTCGGGCACTCCTCACAGAGCGCCTGTACCGTGGCTTGATGCTGCATCACCCAGCACAGCTCTGCTCTGCGCAAAAGTGCTGGGGCGTGTGGAAGGGCACAGCTACAGGAGGGGGCGGAGCCGCACTTGAGCGCATCACTCAAGCCGATCAGAGTGTAGTGGACGTTCTCAAGGTTCAGACGGGTGGCGGCGGCCTCGAGGCCCTTCACGACGGCGTCCACGGCCACGTCGCCGACGCGCACGGTGGGGCACAGCAACGCTGCGAGGATGAGCCACGACAGCAGCGGGATGTTCCACAAGCGCGCAAAGCCAGGGTGGTGTGCGTCGTGGACTGCCACTGCAATGGCTGCCACGCTGGCCACTGCTGTGAACGCCACCTGCTCACACACTGCTGCGTCACACTCTGCCGGGTGCTTGCATGCATGTACCACAGTAAATGAAGTCCTTGGACAGCTCTCTTCGGGGAAGTGTTGGACATGTAAACCCCTCATCACGTGTCACCTGTCCAACAACATAACTTACTGCGCCATCGCGGCTCAACCCCACCCCCAGACGCGTCTACCGCTGCCCCACCCCCCGAGCTGCCGAAGCCTCATGCTGATCCAGTTCACGACTATCCAAACTTTACGTTTAGCTGGTCAGCTAGCCACTAAGACGCACTAGTACCATATCCTTGCAGGTGAGTTGCATGCGTGACAGCACACACACGCCTGAAATGCGGTAGCTATGGGCCCACATGCATCACATGGCCATGCATGGGCGGCTGAGCGCACGCCTGCAGGCACCCGACCCCCAGGCACAGCGCAGCATGCACAAGTTGACATGCATTCACGCAATGCACACACAAAGGTCTACATGCAATACATCTCACAGTTGCGTCGGCGCTGATGCAGCAGGGGCAGCATCGGGGCTGACACTATGCATGCCTGGCATGTGCACGGAAAGCGGACCTCGACCATGAGGCGGGCGAATGCAAAGCTCCCTGCCTGCTGCTCCTTGCGCTTGAGGGTGCCTGCCTTGCTGCGCACGTGCTTCAGGGCGCTGCCCATCGCGCCCTGCATCAATTGCTGCGGCTGCGACATCTCTGACAGCGCTGCACGCCCCGCAGCACTCTCACACTGCCTGGTTGAATGCTAATAATGTTATTGTTCACGCAGGTATGTTACACTAACATTACATTGTTCAATCAGGTGTGCTAGAATGCCTGCGCACAGACACCCTTGGTGCGCTGATGCGGGGGGAAGTGCCACACATGCACTCAACAAGGCTGCACATAACATAGCAAATTTGAACTGCAGTAAGTCTATTGAATAGGCTCATCTGTTGAATTTCACCCTCCCAGTGTAAAGAGCGCCGCGGCAACGCATGCCACACGGCGACAGTCGGACAACCTTCCCCCAGGATCAGTCAGAAGCAAACATGCGAGACCCGACCCAGCTCCGCTCAAAAGGACAGCCATCAGAGGCGCCTGCTGTAGGGCCTGACTGACTGACACCAAAGCAGGGCTACGCACCAGCTGAATTGACAGGTGCAGAGGCCGAAGCCTTCATCGGAGACCCCTCCCCAGCATCCGAATTCACAGACTCGACCTTCACAAAGGTGGAGGAGTCCACCCACGCGGAGGGCTCGCGGTCCAGCTGCTGCGCGGTGCTGCGGAAGCGCGTCATGAAGCTCACCTTGCGCATGTCCATCCTGGCATACTTCTGCACCCCGCTGCTAATGGAGTGTGATCAGTGATGTGTCAGGGGTGCATGCATGTGCCTTTATGCCACCGGTCAAGAATGGCTGGGTACGGGGTTGGGCACGCGAAGCCCCCAGCGCGCGTGAAGTGCGATGCATGCTGTGTATGCACTGCGCAGGGAAATCACAGAGCCCTCTTGCGGAAGAGGACTCGGTGCTGCTGGAGCAGCTGCTGTGTGCTGCGTGGATGGTATGCATGCATGCAGCACCTGTGGGGCATCCACTAGGGTCTCCACAGATGCGGACTCTGAGCAGCACCTCAGAAAAGAACAAAAGGAATCGAGGCAATTCAGCCTTTCACTAAAACTCTCAATCAGCCCAAAAGGTTGCTAACGAGCAGAGACTGAAATAATAAAACGCAAAACACACGAGACTATAACATGAAAAAATGGAAACTGTTTCTCAGCAAAGAAAGTATTCGAGAACAAACACCCCAAGGAATCAGGTCTGAGAGAAAAAGCGCGGCGTGCCTGCTTGTAGGCCATCACACCGTCATCTGCAGAGCTGTAGCGGCTCATGGCGGCTGCCTGGCTGGGGCAGTACGTCGCTGACCGCCCAAGGCGGCTGGGGCTGATTCCGCCACCAGAAAAATGTCCCGGGTTCAAGGGAGGCTGAGCAGCAGAGGAGGTGCCTGCTAGGCCACTCAGTCTGCTGCCAGGGGCTGCTGTGGCCCTGCTGCTGCGGGCCCTTGGGGTGCCATACGCGATCGTCTCAAATGTGTCGTCGTTTTCAAAAGTGTCCTCTTCATCATTGCTGGCGGCGCCAGTAGAGTGGCTCTTGGAGTCTGGTGAGTCCTTCAGGAGGAGCTGCATGTGATTCTGGGGCTCATGCCGCTGCGATGTGCATTTCCAAGCTGGAAAGGCCGAGATAATGGGGAAGGACCGAACAGCTGGATGCAACACTATGACTTACCACATCGGCTTCTGATGGTCACACTTTACCACACACACATGAAAACGTATCCTTCGATACCTATCATGACCATACGGTTTCTACTTTGTAACACATGCACACACACTGCACATACACAAGTTTGTCAACTTTTGCGATTGAATGTAGCGATTTCAACTTGTACACTGGTTATCGAAAATTACGGGTAACGTGAACAGGTGGAGCAACAGAGCCGAACAGGCACCTGCCCACTCAATGACGGCATGGATATCCCTAGCCCAAGATCGAGCTCATAGCACGACAAATAACGCTTCTTAGAAAGCGCGACCGTTCACTTGTTTGTTTCAGGATGTAAAGGGCTAAGTGCAGAGGGTTGCCGAATACAAACACTTGACTCTCTCAATCACGCATGAGGGCACAGCGACAAGCCCGATCAGGCAAATTCCCCGTCTCTGGGCAAAGAAGTGCAGCTATATGAGCGTGCGTGCAGCAAAAGCTGCTGGCAGAAGTCTGATCCATCCATGGTATCTCAACTCAGGCCTACTCATCTCAACACGTACATACTCGAAACGCAGCATGAAGGAACATTAATCATTGGCGAACGCTTGGTCAGTGGCAGTCCAATCGAAAGAACTGAAGTAGTCCACAGGCAAAGAAGTGCAGCTATATGAGCGTGCGTGCAGCAAAAGCTGCTGGCAGAAGTCTGATCCATCCATCGTATCTCAACTCAGGCCTACTCATCTCAACACGTACATACTCGAAACGCAGCATGAAGGAACATTAATCATTGGCGA
>JAUMHD010026406.1:0-19172 GCA_032359135.1 Ulvella scutata | reverse complement strand
ACGCTTGGTCAGTGGCAGTCCAATCGAAAGAACTGAAGTAGTCCACAGGCGTAAACTCGCACCTCTTTCACGTTCAAGTCTTCGTCCATGGCTGTGCGGATTACCCCCGAAGGGAAACTCTACGCACCCTGGAGAGTGTCTGACTATACAGTACTATCTCGTATGTGTCGTGTACACGATTACTGGTGAAGGGGATGTAACCAGTGCCGTGTGCGATCGATGCTCAGGGCTTGCAATTGTGGCCCTGCGAACGACTCGTGCGTATTATTCACATGGCGTATCAGCGCAGACACTCTGAAAATACTGACATGACCGATGACACGAGAGATTGCGTATAGAGCGAGTCATGAGGGTTGCGTGGTGTTGAGTAAACCTTCCCTCACATGAGATGGCATGTTATATATATGAGCGTCAGCTTCCCCTGGAGAGAGGAATCTGTGAAGCTGATATCCGATCACCAGCCAACCACCTGCACAACTGCACCTGAGCCATTGCATCTTGCAGGCTGAAAAAACCTAGGACCTAGTGTTTAATGGCAAGGACTTCTGCCTGTCACCCAAAAGAGGGAAGGACAGTGACGAGCTACCGCTAGCATACACGAAGGGCTGCACAGAGCGATGTACAAAGGCAAAATGGCATAGGGAAGAGAGCGATGCCAAATGGCACAGGCAAAACACAGGCGACAGCTGCCCCAGGTGGCAGCAGTGACAGCAGCACCAGTTAACAAGATTTAAGCCGAGCACCGCCTCACAATAACCCTGCAAGAAATGCAAGGGGATCGACAATACACAGAGACAGGCAGCAGACAGAGGGGGGGCCGTAGTCTACCTCATGGGCCATCACGATGTGCACCGCGTGTGCGTCCGGGAACACCAGGTCAATAATATCGTCCCAGAGCTTATTGGGCCAAGGTGGTCAAGGGGGGGGTGTTCTGAATTGCATACCAGTGTACAAGAGTTGTTGCAGAGCGCTGTTATAGCGTGGATGGTACCCTCTGACAGTAAAGAGAGCACTAGCAGGGACGACCAACGTTTGCACATGTATCCTAAATGGCTCGAGGCAACTTGATGCTAAGCATGGAATCAGGACAGGGCAGGCTTGAACCTGAACAGATCTGCCTAGTTAGCTTGATCACATGGCATTGCTGTTCAATTGCTATGTATCCTGAAGTTGAGTGCGTGGGCAGGCTGGTCAAGCCCATCTGGAAGCGCTCATGGTGACGGTTTCCATGTTGTGAACCTTCCTTCACTAGTTCGTCTCAGTTTTCAGAGTTGACCGCCGAAAAATCGGGCCACAAGGTGATGGCAGAGAAAGTTTCTGGTTCTGGGGTGTTTTCGAGCGCTGCCCACGCAACACAACGAGACAAGGTGGCTGGCGTCCGCAAGGTATTGGAGGGGGGGAAATGGGGGGGTCAGAATGTTAGGGGTGCAGGGAGGGAATAAGATACAGAGGGGGAGGAGGGCTACGTTTGCAACCCTGAACTGGAACGTTGCTAGTGGATGGATGCGCTGCAGCATCGCATTGCCTCATGCAAAAACAATATTGTTTTATCAAGGATCAAGCCTACCCCAAAGGGAATGGGCCTCAGCATTCCAGAGAACGGGGGCGGAGGGGCAGACACCTCGCAGCCAAAACAAAACCAGAACAAAGCGAAACAGCAGCCGCCCGAGGGGACAGAGGAACACCATCCCACGCTCACGAGGACACGTGAGGGGTAGGAGACGGCATGGGAACACAGGAAGAAGAGTCAGGAGAGCCAGGGCCGGGAGCGGGGGAGAAGGTGGGGCGTGTGCAAGGAGCTTGAGGATGTTGTGGCCAACCACACCAGGAACAGAGGCAAGGGCCAGGTAAATGAAAGTTCCGCCAGCAAGTCCAGTAACCAGCTGCAACAGAGGCGCACGCAAGCAAGGGGGCAGGGAAAGAAGTCGGCGGGAGCAAGGTAGAATCGAAGCAGAAACTGAACGCAGCCAGGGGCGTAGCATCCGCGCCGAGGTGGAAGCAATTACAGCGGGGAGATGACAGCGGAAACCTCGGTGCAGTAAGCAGCAACGGAAGGAACGGAGTTCAGGGCAGACAAGCATCGGAGCACGGAAAGCAGGTAAGGATCCAGCAAGCTGTAGAAGCCTGCAGGCTATCTCATAGTAGCTGGTTTTGTAGCTTAAGTACCTGACGTCCGGGAATCAGGCGTTTGACTTTCTTGGCTTTTCCTTCGTCATCACCTGCAGACGTACCAGGCGCAGTCCCCGAACAGTTTATTTATCTTATACCAGGTCTGTGCAGGTGGGGGTGAGGGGGTGAACCCTGAACGATGAACGTTTTTTGAGCGCCGAAATGAAAAAAGCCACAAAAGTATGTGGTTGAAACGTTCGCGCTGACAGTGCCGCGTGCTGGCCTATCCATACAACTTGCAGCGACAGAATTTGAATGTCAGAGCATGACTGCCAGAAGTGAGTGCATGTTCCAATTGTATGTGTCGCGATGACTGCACCTTCTTCACTGCTCACATGACGAAATTCACTCCCAGTGCAGTGTCACGGTGCCTTCAGCTCATTGTGGTATCGCAACGAACAGAATATGGATCCTTTGTGAACTTCGAACGAAACCACAAGATCTGTGTAGCGCATGCTGGAGGCATCCTGTCTCGGACAGAGTTTCGAGTACGTTTAGCGGCGCCAGGCAATCAGCGGAGAACCAGCACAACTCTTACGTCCTGTGGAATACCACGCGTGTTCCGAAATCCTCTCGTGGGAGCGGTCATGGGCATACCGGGCAGCAAGAACAGGAATGAGAACCACCTTCAACGAAGTACCGACAGTGTCCTAACTTGGCACCGTGTGTCGGTCCCTTCAGAGCCACAGAAGCAACGAGGATATCGAAAACATATCTGTCTTGAGGTGCGCTGTCGCTTCTGTTACCAGTTCCTTCCTCACATGGGCAAGCTGGTATGTTGCACATGACCTGGCCTGGTGGTGCACAGTATCCAATCTTCTGCCCTACTGATGCCTGAATGTGAGCACCCCAACGATGCCACATGCGAGGAGCTGCGACACACAATGATAACACATAGGGAGCTCAAGGGTAGGGCTGCAAATGAAAGGTGCCGGCATTCAGATTAGCGTATAATTTCACAGCTTTAATTACAGGTCAAACACTATCGCAATTATCAGAATAGGGCAGATTACTGCCATTTTAAGCGATTAGTTTCCCTCCATGTGCTCCAGAATTACGCCAGATTACAAAGTCAAGGTTGGGACTGTAATCAGATTTGTAAGCATAGCAGACAGTTTTCCTGTTGTTACAGGGTTCTTTACGCACATAGGAATGCGAAGAGGTCGAAAACATTTATGCATTTCTTCTCTTGATGGTCAGTTACAGGTGCTGTGGCAGCTTGGCGGCACCGCCTTGCACCTACATCACACCATGCATATGTATGGTGCTGTAATGAGTAGCATGCGCGCCCGGCACACCCTAAAAGACCTAGCCAAGGCCTTTTATATGTCAGGAGATTACAATTAACATGCAAGGAGATTAATGGTCGAAAAGCTACTGCAGATTAATGGTCGAAAAGCAGATTAATGCCTAATTATAATGCTGTAATCTGCTGTAATTACAGCAGATGAATCGTGTGATCTATAGTTCACAGCCGTAGTCAAGGGGAAAAAAAAGGAGCAAGTGCTATGCAGGGAAGATACATCACAATTTTGCAGCACAAGGCACAGTGGTTTGCGATAGATTCACTCTGCTACCATGCAGGGGGGCCCCTGGTACGTTCAGAGTAGCTTTCCATCTGGAGCATGTTTCTGCAAAGAGAACAGTTTGCTGCTAGTTGGGTTCCTGTCCTACCGTTACCCAATCGTACTGTATCACCTGCGTACTGACCGACGGATTCTGCACCTCGTCCAGCAACGTAGATGGCTGTGAAACAAGGCTGGGTTCTCATCACCACCCTGATGCAGTGCCTGATGTCCAGCTGCACCAATTGCAGTGCAGAACTATCTATCAGCTCAGCATGATTTCTGCTGCTCGTGCGTGTCGCCTGGCGAGGTAGTTCGTTCGACTGCTGCTCCAGAAACTAATTCCAGATCGCACTGCAGGGAATGGGGGACATAGAAGACCTGTCACTACAGGACGGGTCTGTGGTACAGTGCATCACGTGTCCCCTGCACGACCACAAGCTCTCTCTTTGTAGTGGCCAGAGGTACCTCCACACTGCAGGCCCTGGAGCAACAGCATCTCCTACATCCACCCTGGAGTGGAAAAGGTGAGCAGCCTACCCGTCCTGCACACAGATGTATGATCGCTGTGCTACAGGTCGTTAGTGCAGCTGTAGCATTTTTGTGGAGCGCTCCATACGTTATGAGCAACTTGGCAATGTGTGGGAACAGAGTGTACCTGCTTGTGTGTGCATGCAATACAATGATGTTTCAGCAGTACCAACTGCTCCAAGAAGCTCTGTGATAAGCTGAGAAGGAAGAGAATGGTAAGAACACAAATACTTAGACGCAGCTGCTCTGAGAAGCTGTTTTCTTACGATCCGGAAACTGTTCGTGCTTCACGAACCACGATTGTAGCAATGATGTGTCAGCAGCCCGGTTCATGCCAGACGCTGTGCTCCTGAGGTCGGATTTGGCTGTGAGAGACACCATTGGAGTGACGCCATCTGAGTGCAGTGTGGGGCTGAAGCAGAGAGTACATCATGTTCGCTGCATCGAAGATGAGGACTCTGGAATGTGTGCTTCCGACCGCTGTGCTGCGATGATTCTTCAATCTGTCCTTGTATGTTGCCTGTGTGCATGCTTCTCTGTCCACCATGTCAACATGTACCACATCGCTGAGCGCCATGGTGGGCAGGCAGGCCCCCGCAAGGGCTCTCTAGAATCTCACCAGGGCAGTGCACTTGCATGGTGTCTTGCCAACACTACTGTGTTGGAATGTAGCCCCTCAACGCAGCCTTCCAGCCAGTACCCCACAACCCTGCCATGCACCCATCTCAGTGCAATGATGTGCTGATTTGCAGCAGTTGCATGTTGCTGCCTGTCCTACAATGAATAGCGTCTACGCCGTTTCATGGCATCCAAGATTCTTGTCAGTGGTTCACATACATAGTTCGCCATCTTGAGCACAAGACCACGTGCAGAGAAGTTGCTCTCTCAAGAGTCGGGATCGACTCGAACAAAGGCAGCACTGGCATTGCGTCCGATGTGTATGCTACTGACCCGCAATATGGGCAGAAGCTCCTGGAGAATGCCGCAGTGGGGGACGCGCCGGTTGGAAGAGTGGCCACAAGCGGAGGCAGGAGAAGATCGTCCTGATGGAGTTGCTCTGTAAGATGTCTGGTTCGGACAACGCTGTACACTGATTGAGTGTCAGTGGGCGATGCAGTTGGGGATGTAAATTTTTTGTTATACAGTGGGAGGGTGGGTGCGGAGAACCTTGATGAATGAATCCTTGTGACAGCCATGCCTGCACACCTCCTTGTGGAATCAAAGTTTTGACTTGTTTGTGTGCATGAGAGGCAGCACACCATTCCGACACTGTCTGAGCTCAACCACAGTAGAGGAATATGGGACAGTGACAGCATCATAGCCCATTGTATGGTGTCTATGTGTGCTATTCACTCCTCGTTTTGTCCTGTCCTTTGTGACATTGAGAATCTGCACCACAGGCTGTACTCGAATGCGTGCTGCCATACCTACAAACCGGTACAAAACCACAAGCAGCTATAGTCTCTTGTATATCCAGCCACGTCTTCGCGCGTGTATCTGCACCAGCTTGATCCCTGAACCAACGACTGTTGTGTTCACAGCCGGAAGCAACCTGACACATCGGTACGTGAACTACACATCTCGAGATACTTGTACTGTACAATCAGTCCAAGAAGCCTGATGCCTCGATATGAACAATCCTTGCACCCGTTTCTGCTTGTCTTCAGCATCTTATATATTTGTCCAGACTTGATGAAACCATTCAACTACCCCAAGTATACGATAGAACACAAACTCGTCAGAATACTCTATGAGTGAATGCTTTGTGCATAAACGCTGGAAAGTTTTCTGTGGCTTCGGAGTCTGAGACATCTTTCAATTGCAGAGTGAAGGCAGGCAGGGGTCCCTGGCGCAGTGGCCCAAGCGGATTAACTACGTGCAGAGCTACTATGGGTCACCTAAGCGCGAAGGCACTTACTGTTGTAGCGTATGTAGCAGCTCCAGCAGCAATAGGAGCATCAGTGGTCCTGGGTATCCCTTTCTCAGTATCTTTGCTCACTGTGGCAGCTGGTGTTGGGGCAGCATTCTGTGCAGCTCTTGCAGTAGCTGACGCTGACCTGCGGCTTCTTAGCCTAGGGAAGCACAAAGAAGGCACGTTTGTGGGAAAGGTTGCTGTGGTGGTGGGTGCAAGCAGCGGCATCGGAGGAGCAATGGCTGTATATCTTGCAAAGCAAGGAGCAGTGGTGGTACTATCATCCAGAAGCAAGGAAAAGCTTCAGGTTCGTGCAGTATGAAACATCTGGTCATGGTTGGGAAGCTGTGTTCACATGATCTCTGCACTTCTCACCCATGTACCTCATTGTCGTGTCTCAAGTGTAACCCGAGCGAATACATCATTGACAAAATAAAGGTGCACTCAAGAAGAGACTGATGTATACAAGCAGCACTTCCAAGCCATAGCTCGACTCCACCTTGTCTGCACTTGCAGCAGAACACGTGATGCTGCAACGATCCACACAAACAGGCAATCAGCAACACGATTGCCAACAGCGCGCCACTGAACCCGCATAGTGCAGGCAGTACGTGATGCATGCCAAGCAGCCAACTCAGGAGCACGGGACACGTACGTGGTGCCCGTGGATGTCACAGCATCTGCGGAGGAGCTGGCAACCTACGTTGCTGCAGTGAGTGGGCTGGCGGGTCAGGTGGACTACCTTGTCCTGGCTGCAGGTGTGGCCCTGGCTGTCACACTTCGTGCCCCTCCTCCCCTCCGAAACCTCTTTGCCAGCAAGCAGGGTTTCAACAGCTCTCTTCCAGTTTTCGAGCCTCTCATGATATAAGGCCCTTGCGTGCAGGCGCAAGCCAGAGCGCAGCGGCTGAGGAGACCACACTGGCCACAGCACAACAGGTAATGGAGATCAACGCCACAGGAAACATGAATGTTGCACGTGCATTTTTGCCACGCCTGCTTGCCCAGGGTTCTGGGAGGATTGTTCCAGTAGCTTCCATTGCTGGTCGTGTGGCATCTCCAGGCCAGGCAGAGTATGCGGCAGCAAAGCATGCACTGGTCGGGTACTTCGCTTCTGTTTCATCAGAAGTAGCTGGGAGGGGAGTCACCGTCACGGTGGTTTGCCCAGGGCCGATTGCAGGTATGTGAATGAGCAATTTCCACGTTGGTTTGGCATCTCCCCCCCCGTTGTTTTGGCGATCCACGCTCGCGCAGTGCGGGGCAGGTGCTGTGAATTATGTGTGGTCACACAAGCATGTGTGAAGCCTGTGAGAATGTACTTTGGGGGGGGGGCACAGTCCGCCCGTACACACTAGGCCTGAACAGGCAATGCATGTGTTAGGGGTTGCCCAAGAGAGACTCATGGTCCGGCGAGCATTCTAGCAACCTCAGGACAATAGTACACAGCATGCTCACACACACTGAAAACTCTACCTTGCGTCACATTTCCGAAGTACACATACCAGGCTGCTGCATCGCTGTAGCTTGTTGCAGCAGGAGCTTCGCCATGAAGCAGCACTGAGAAATCGTGCTTGTGGTGGAATGCATGCAGTGGTGCAGGTGCTGAGGTGCGCAGCGTGTTTGGGGCGAACGGCCGCGTTGACAAAGAAGAGGATCACAGCGGGCAGAAAAAGAAGGTTCCTGTGGAGCGCTGCTGCGAGCTCATCTGCAGTGCAGCCGCGCATGGGGTGCAGGTGTGACTGCCACAGCGTTGGGGCGAGGTTGCCGGTTTCGCATTACCCCACACAAAGGATGGCATGGGTGGCATGTACGCTGAGTGCAATGTGAGCTGCATTTCAGTGCCCGAATCTTCTTTTGGCAGTTCTGAGATTAGCACGGCGGAGTCTGGGGGACAGGTGTGCTTCCACAGGCTCACATGACATGTCTGAGATGACATGAAAGCATGCATGCAGGAGGCATGGATTGCGAAGCATCCAGTGCTTATCATGGGCTACCTGCAGCAGTACCTGCCGGCTGTAGCGGAGGCTGTGCTCAAGAAGATTGGCCCGAAGCGTGCAAGGGCTCTGAGGGAAGGCAAAAGCGGCTACAGCTACAGCCTTGCAAGCAGCAAGGCTGAATGAAGCTGATTGAGGCTGGTTGCATCATGTGGGGTGCAGGTAAAAGGAACTTGTCGCGTATGAATGCTGCAGCAGTCTAGCTTTAAGGTTTTCGTTTTGAAGCGCAGTGTCGCTTGTGCTGGCATTGGTGAGTGTGTACCCACAACTGCACATTTTTTAGCGCAGCGTCCTGTGCTTTGCAGTACCTAGAACAGGCATCAAATGGGGATGAGTGTACCCCGCATGTACACATATGGCCCGCTCTTCTTCCCCTTCCTTGCAGCTGCTGTTCCCAACACCAACTGGAAAATGTAAAGGACCGGCGATGCTAGCAGCGATTGTATGGTTAGTGCTGCTGCAGGTGGCATGCTGCCCCTCCTATCTGCGTCCGAGGCACATATCCCTGGAGATTGAGGTGGTTTTTGACGTTCTTTATGTCTTGAACTCGCGCATGGAGTTGTCGACAACTCAATTGTCTCAGCACACTAATGCATGCCCCAACAGTGGAAATTGTTGAGATATCTTTCAAGCGGTCCGATACTGGGTTACCTTGCACGCCCTTCATTGTCAGTCTTCAGCTTGAGTTCAACGGCTGTATGCCCATTCGCCCGAGACTTCTGCTGGCAGCACTTGCACGCTAGAGCAACAGCCAGTGGAAAGTCTGCGGCTGACCGTCTCACCCAGCAAGAGCTTTTGATAGAAGTCTGAAGTTGCGTTCGTTAGATCTCTTGCACGCCTTTTGAACATGTTGTTGCGCCCCTACGAGGTTCTTGTTCCAAGGGAGCAGAAAGCTGCATGCCTCCAGAAACGCTTCGACATTTTAGCTACTGAGCAAGTTCACGGCAAGGAAAAGCTCTGGGATGCAGTAGTTGCAGGCGACATATCTTTCTTTTCAGACTCATGTTGTTGTGAGGGTGTGGATGTGGGCGAGTGCCAAGCAGAGGACGCCATGCAGGCAGTCAAGGGCTGGTACGTGCTCCAGAGCAGTGGATCCACCTGCTGCTCCGATATAAAGTGTAGTTATGTATGCGTTATCCCCCATCCTCGAAATCAGAATGCGTATACTGTGCACAGTGTGTTAAGGAAGCAATGGTGCGGCCATGTTGTCACAGGAAGCATGATACGTGGAGCCACATCACATTTCTGTTTCTAAGTGTTTTGACTGCAGGAGGGAAGCACGGAGGCAACGAAGCGTACAGAGGCCAACCAAATTGCTTCAAGCACGAAACATGGCCACTTGGCTTCGTCAGAAGGAGCTGGATGACCGTAATCAGAGGGCTCCTTGGATAGGTGGCAGCAAGGATAGGTCACGCAAGGTCTCTCGCTCCACATAACAGTTGCTCTTTCATCAGGCAACTCTGCACTGCACTCATCGACAGTCTCAGTCCCCCTGCTCATGTCGATGATGCTCAAAGACAGTACAGATATGTAGAGGCGTGCTCCTGAAGAATAACTCTGAAGGTGCCATGAAGCATATAGCTCATCAGCTATCGCATGATACAGGGTCTTCTGGGGGGGGCAAGTAAGAAGCCGAAGAGTCGAGGGCAACAGTCAAAGCAACCTAACTCACTGCTACCAGCAACAAAAACGGATCCATACTGGGAAGTGGCATGTACCCATGTGCAGCTGTGCCCATCACGAGTGGTTGGGCAGCAGGGAGCCAAGGCATTGCAACAGCGAGCAGGACAGATGGATGCCTCTGAAAGTGATGGTGCGAAGCTGCTTCGGGCACCAACAAATTTCACTTCAACCCTGGTTTTTCCAGTGCCCTCAACCCCCCAGGCAGCTAGACTTACACATGGTAGAACGATACATGGTTCCAGCAACACGGTATCTTGTCTGTGCAGAACTGGACGACCTCGCCCGTCAGTTGGACAAGTTGAATGCGAAGTGCAAACGAGTGCAGAAGCAGGGAATGTCTCGGACGCACTCACAGTTCAGTGAAAATTACAACCGCTCACAGCATATTCAGTCGCTGCATGCACGTGCACAAGCTTACAAGAACTTGCACAATTTGTGACAGACACATAATTCTGCCCCATCAGAGGATATAGGACATATGGTCACACTACCAACATTGGAAAATAGTTTAATGTAATTCTGAAGTTCATGTTAATCTGGATTTAGCAATGTGGTGCCATTGTTGGACTGGCAACTGGATGTGGACGCTGGGTTCCTGTGGCTCTGAAGTTCATCGAAGGAGAACACCACAAAGCAAGGCTGAACAGCTCCGACACATGCGCGCTCAGGACAATGCCTGTCCATCCCGTGCTGTTCAAGATGAGCAAGGCATTGCATGCATTGTTCCGTTTCGGCTGTCGCACCACAGCCACGTGCTGTGGGAGCAAATCTAAACCGTGACAACGTGCTGTGTCGTATCGCTGCAGCAGCGTGCACCTCAAGAGAGGTTGAAAGCAATCAGCGGAGCAAGGTAAACTCTGTATGAATCGTTCGTGTCCCTGGTCGGCAGTTGTAGAAATGAGAGCATCGGTCGCAATCAGAAGAGCAGCCTTCCGTGCTGGCACACCGCTGCGGCAGCAGGCTCGCAACGGCTGCAAAGTGCACGCATGGTTCAAGTTTGGGAAGAACGGGGCCGATTCCAAGGAGGCAGGCATCTACGGCAGCCTGTCACGGGAGGACTTTGACAAAATTGAGATGGAGCACTACTTCAACTACACGGGCAGGCTTGCAGTGGAACAGACATACGATTCGTTCAACAAGTATGTTGAGAGTGGAGTGCATCCTATCGATGTCATATTGTTGTGGGCTGCGGAGGAAGGGGACCTTCCCAAGGTTGAAGAGGTTCTTGCTGCTGGTGCAGACCCCACTGTCAAGGACTTGAATGGCAAGACAGCTGCGGAACTAGCAGCCGATGACGAGGTTAAGCAAGCGATAGAGACAGCGGCTGTGGGCACTTGAGGGGTGTGTTGATGTGGCATACAGATGTGTGTTGAGGCGAGTGCAGCAACGTGTAACATATGCAAGCAGCAGTATCGGGTGCAGTTGTTTAACCAAACCCTCTGCGGGGCGTGCGGAGATTTGAAATGACATTGACAAGGGTGTAAGCAGCCGATGTCCTCATGACAACTGTTGGTGGATCATCACCAGCACTGCCTTTGAGGAGTGTACAGTGCAGTTGGCGCTGAAATCGTCCTTCGAGTCATTGAGAGAGCTCTTCTGGAACCTGACAATGTGGTTGACTGTAAGCAGTGCTGCTTACCTTAAAAGAATCCTGCACTGCCTGTTCTCAGTCCATCAGTGCAATTGCAGTTGTCACACACGGGTAACAGCTGATTGCCACGCATGTTGGCCACATTCACTGTGCAACACAAACACCACTCACCGGTACCTGCTGGATTGTGTTGCCAATGTGTTGTGACTTGAAGTGTTTAATAGGTCCCGCTATGTTGAGTGGCCATGCATCTGGGACTACCTTCTGCATGAATACCAGCTTCCTTGTATTGCATTGCTGAGTCCCATATAAGGAGCTACTCTAGATTCGGCTGGTTGAACTGTAATGAGGTATGTCGCACTGTGTCAACGCAGTGTGGCACCTCTCCTGCAAGGGATGGCCAGGCTGTGCCGTTTGCAAACCCCATTACTCCTGCGCACTGTGGAAGGCATGCGGGGACATGTCTGCAGACACACTTGAACAGCCTAGACCTATGCACTTTGTGTGCTACCTTGCCGCACCACTATCGATGTAACTTCCACACTTAAACAGCCTCTGTAAGTTCCATGTACACTTCACGAGTACGCCTTATACATGAACGGGGTGTACTTCACAAGTACGCCCCATGCCATTGGCTCCTTTCCTTCCTCCGGCGCCCACTCCCCCACTCACGGCTCCATGTTCGTGGCCTCTTTCCCCTCTCGCCACAACCTGCTGCCAGCCCGCAGCCGCCCTGGTGTCCTCTTCTGGTGGTCTCTCCTGGTGGTGCATGGCGGGTGCCTCGCCGACAGCAATGGTGGGGGCGTTGGGCCGTCCTTTCTTGCTGTGGGGTTTCGCTGATGTGCTGCTGACGTGTGTTGCTTCTGTGTAGGGTTTGGAGCTGTCTCTGTGTCGGTGGCTATCTGCTTGATGTACTTTGCCTTGCTGTGTTTTCTGCTTTGTGGTGCTTATTGCGTGACTGATGGTTGTGGTGTTGACTCGTTGGTTGGTTTCAGATGCTCCACTGATGGTGCACTGTTTGTGTGCCACGGTCGATGTGAACACACTTGACAAGCCACTGTTGCAAGCAGAGCCTCCATAGCACTTACGGAGGCACCGCATACATGAACAAGACACAAGTATAATTATGATTGAACATCACGGATATAATTCCAAGAAAACTAGAGCACGCCATGAAGGAGTGCCGCAGCCAGCTGCAGCTACTAGTAGTCCCCGGTCCCCATCCCAGACTACTGTTTCCTCCAATGTGTGCCCTTCCCCCCAACGCCCCACTCCCGCATCCCTTGGCGGTGCCTCTGTAGCCCACGGTGGGCTTGCTCTGTAACCTGCTGTTGGTTGTGCTGCTGGCTTGTGTGTAGGCGCTCGGTGTTGTCCAATTGGCTGTGTAATAGGGTTGTTCCTGAGTTGATTCTGGGGGAGGCTGTTCTATGTACACCATGCGTCCCGATTTCTGCACCAGCATCGATGCAAGTTCCCTTGTGCCTTGTGTAGTGTAAGAGCTGTTAGCTGTGCAGTTGGTGGCTCCCTGACTAGTGTCCTTGTTTCTGGCACGCCTCAACCCCAGCCTCATGCGATTGTGGCATTAAGCTACGCCAATACTGAAGCAACTTTCACACAAGACTGTGTGATGCACCGCAGCTTACAGGCAGGTGCCAGGCAAAGCTGTACCAGACGAGACTGAAGGATGCACTGTAGATGCCGGGCACTTGCCGTGCATGGAAGGAGCTTTAGATGGCAGCGGCAACTCGAGCAACGCCTTGACAGCTCAGCAGCGGCACCACAAACGGTGTTTATCCAGCATGGGGCTGCAATCCCGAGAGTGTAATCCCGAGAGTAGCTTCCTCTGACTCGTTGACCGTCCCATGTTACAGTATAGGTGGGTCGACAACTCAACCATCACGATCCTCATAATACTCTGATCTGTCATGCTTCCAAAACCCCAGTTCCTCTACAACTAGCTGCTACAATCCCGAATTACGCAGCTCTTCTACCACTCTGGCTTGATCCGACGTCAAGCGCTGCGGAAGCTTCAGAGAAACTTCCAGAACGTGCCTTCCATAGCCTCCTGCGTTCAAACGAGGAGCCCCCATCCGTTCAATGGCTATTCTTGACGATGCTGATGTGCCGGCTGGCACTGACACCGTCTTTGTGCCCCACACAGTCTGCACCTCCTTCTGACACCCAAGCAGTGCTTCTGACAGCTTGAGCTCCAGCTTGGATAATATGTCGTCCCCCTTCCGTGTGAACCCTCGCATTCCTTGCACTTGCACCTGCATGGCGTGCATGCGTGTCAGGGGGGGGGGGGACAAGGTTGAAAATCCAGCTCACGGATTGCAACGCTGTGCTGTGTCTTCATGCTGCGCTGTGTTTCATACAGCCCAGCCAGATGCATGAATACAGCAAGTTGGCAGAGGGTGAACAAGGACATAAGGATTAAAAGGTGTCAGTGCAGCTCATTCAGTGCAGCTCATTCAGTGCAGCTCATTCAGTGCAGCTCATTCAGTGCAGCTCATTCAGTGCAGCTCATTCACCCACTGAACAGCGTAGACTGCAACACGAACATTCTGCGTGCACGACCAACTTGACTCTTCAGTGAGGTGCTCCAACTCAACAGCGCACAGAGCATGCGCAGGCAGTGTGCAATACCTACAAGTGCATGGATACCTACATATGTGGATGCTGAACACAAGTACAAGTCCGGACACAGCTGGAGGCTGTACCTGAACAACAAGGGATACGCGGTGCTGTTGTGTGCGGATCACATCCTCCATGAGGATCTGTGCACCGTTCTGTATGCCGGCAGGTAGCTGCACGTTCACCTCCTGCTGCTCGGGCCCATCTCCCAAGTGAAGCTTGACCTTGCGCTCCGTGCCCTTCATGGACTCCATGAAGCTTATTGAGACACTCGTAGCTGCCTGCATGCAGAGCTTCCTGAATATCAATGCCCCAGGACAGAATGGGCAAGCACCAGCTTGAAATCACCAGCTTGAAAGCGCCAGATGGCACCTTGATGTAGGCATGAGCATGCCGACCTGGCGCCACTGATGAAGGCATGCAACTGCAGCACAGTCTGCAGGTAGTTGAGTACTTGAAGGGGGATACCTGATACGAGGAGTACATGCTGGATCTCCTGCCTCCGCCACCAAAGAACTCGTTCGCCATCCTATGCAGCACGTCGTCCATGGTATGACCCTCGAACCCACCAGCATGGAACGAAAACCCTCCTCCCTGGAAACCCCCCTGAAACCCGCCTCCTGGGAAGCCCTGGCCGAAGCCATCTGCCTCCCCGGCTCCACTGTCTTTGAACCGCTGGTGCCCGACTTGGTCGTACATCGCTCGCTTCTGGGGGTCTCTCAGGATATCATAGGCCTCCTGGACTTCCTGAAACTTCTTCACTGCATCCTCATTATCCTGAACAGCACATCAAAGCTGCTCCCATGTGTTGTGATGCAGTGGCGTCGCCTCTTTGCACCCAGTCTGGGACAATCGTTCATGTACCGACCTTCTGCTGTTGGACAACACTGCATACTATTTACATCTACAGGATGCCCAGAGCTCTCGCTTGCGCTTTCGAAGCTAGCCGGTCTTTAGACAGGTCTTTAGACTGTGGATGCTCTGCTGTGCCTGGAACACAAGTCATGCAACAGTACGTGTATTGATAACTCAAAATCACCCCTGCTACCAGCAAGTGTGGTAGATTGGGAACTGCTGCCCAGGCATGGCACAAGACTGTTGGCACTGCACACTGTTGATACAATCATGTTCTTGAGCGGTTCACAGTGGGCAGAAACGAACCGGATTAGCGTCTGGATGATACTTCTTGGCTAGCTTATAGTATGCCTTCTTGACCTCACCCTCTGAAGCACTCTTTGGCACTCCTAGAGTTTGGTAGTAGTCTGGGGCGCCTGCTGCAGCAGAGGCATGGAACAAGCGGACTCCAGGACAAGTGAAGTTCGAAACAAACGTTTGCTCGGTGACTGGCTTCCGTGAACTGCTGGAAACCGCTTGCCCTGCAGCTGTGCACTAGCTTGGCGACGCACACACAACGCAAACAGATTACACAGGAGTAGAGTCTGCTATAGAAAACCTGTAGATCAGTATGAATTGCATATGATAGTTGTTCCTACCTGATGCGGCTGCAGAGAAAGCTCGTGTGTATGCAGCAGGTTCTGGAACGCATGCTTGTGTTGCTGGCTGGCACAGGAATCCTGCGAACACGCCATTCGACGTGACAAATCTCTCAAACGCACGGAATGCTCCTGGCTTGGTGGTATCTGTGGCCAATGCACGTAGGGACTGCATCACACAGGTGCTCATTAGGTCCTGGCAGCCGGCTTCTGGCGACAACTCTCCACGACAGAACGATCCTCAAACAAACGCACACGAGTAGAGGCTGGACATAGTGTTGCAAGTACCACCAAGCAGCATGCGTTCTGTACGTCTTCGCACGATTCAGTATCGTTCCAACTACGGCGCCACAACAGGTTGGTGCACTGCTAGAAGAAACAGTTATGTGTGGAACGGATGGCACGCAGTCTGTGCATGTTGCTCGTATATTGTCGGTGTCAGGCTGCAGGAAGGTGGGTGGATGCGGCGTCCAGCGTGAGTGCAGTGGAGTACTTCCGGTTGATCACCTCTGACATGCATGAATCGATTGCTATTCTCAAGGGACACACGCGCTGTCTCGCAATGATACATTTAAGCACAGTGAAGTATGTTTGCGCTGGGCTGGCGTTCAACTCCCGAGATCGTCTTGGGAGCAGCGCACTGGAACGCAATAAGGCTTTGGCCTCCGCCAGGTTGACTTACACTCGAGAGACCGACTCTTAGTTGATACCAAGCGTATATTTTTGCCACTTGTGCTTCTGTAGGTAGTGTAGAACCATAGCCACATTCTCGCTTCGAATTGCCTATCCGTGCAACAGTGCTGTAGCCTGTATCCTGCAACAGGTGTGATCGCAACACCGTGTCATCAAGATGTTACGAGCTCGGCATAAGGACGTCTTCCCCTGTCCTGGTGCACTTCTGTGGGGGATGGAATCACAGCCTGGAGGTGTCCAACATGAATGCAAGACAGCAGTCTGCAGAGGGTATGCAGGAGGAGACCTCCTCAAGTTGGCTCTAGTGCTTACGAGGAGCAGATATGTTCTCTCCGAACGAGGTCTCGGTCGCCGAGTCCTCAGGCTCGTACTCTGCAAAATGCCAGGTGCTGAACCAGAACCTACAAGGCAAGATGTTCGCACATTACACCCAATGCCTCATCAACGAGCAGTTCGGTCTATTACAGAACTTGGAAATCCCTCCGAGAGTTCAAGATCATGACAGCAGGCGCATAGAGTACCTGCAGCAGCTGCAGGCATCATGTGACTCGATCACAGAAGCTACAGCACATATAAAAAACAGTTCACCAAGCTACTACAACTCTGCAAGCGTTGACAGCCGCTCAGGAATTCATGCCAGGTCCAAGAGCTTCTCCAACATGCCCGTCAGCACCTCTCCTGAGCTCACCAAACTGATGCAAGAGCATGACCTAGCTCAGTCCAGACTCTGTGGCACAGCTCAAAGCACCCACTCTCACACCCCTCCAAGTCACCACCACTCAAATTCTGTTCACTCAAGCCCCCAGAGCCCACGAACCCCGCTGTATCCTCCCCAGGACAGCCAGCCCAACCTTGTGCGTCAAGGATGCCACACACATAGCAGCTCCCCAGCTGATGGTGCATCTTTGCCATACTATTCGCAGTCCCAGATGCACCTTCAGTTCGAAACTTTGGCGCAACAGCTTGCTCAGTCCTCACCACGGTCCACATCGCACATGCATCTCCAGCATCACCGTAGTGACAGTGTCCATGTTTGGCAAGACAGCAACCAGAAGAAGCACAGTCGCAGTCAGTCCCCTTATCTTGGCCCCAGCCTACCTCATAGCCCACCCCCTGCCTACGGACCTCATGATGGCCAAGACCCCGTGCTCAGCAGCCCCCCGCAGACAGCCGCAGCTGGAATCGACGCGGCTACCACCTCTTCTGTGCATTCATGCCGCCAGCAGCTGTCCGTCGTCGAGCCATACATC
Organism: Ulvella scutata; assembly: GCA_032359135.1. Lineage (NCBI taxonomy): Eukaryota > Viridiplantae > Chlorophyta > Ulvophyceae > Ulvales > Ulvellaceae > Ulvella > Ulvella scutata. The sequence goes on along the minus strand of JAUMHD010026406.1, from coordinate 1,660 downwards.
ACTCAAGATGACAGGGAAGTGCTGGACCGCCTGCGTCAGGGGGTCATTGGGGCTGATGCCACAGCCCTAACTCCTTTTGGTCGCAAGAGACTGCTGTATGCAGACTGGGCAGCATCGGGCAGGCTACTGACCTTCACAGAGTCCTTCCTGACCTCACAGGTGGCCCCCTGGTATGCAAACGTCCACACTGATGTGGGCGCTTGCGCCACCCACACATCCACAATGTTTGAGGAAGCCAGGCAGTGTGTGGCTGCAAGTGTGAACGCTCCGCAGTGTGACTATAGCGTTCTTTTTGTGGGCTCGGGCATGACTGCAGCTGCGTTTAAGCTGGCGCATCTGCTGGGCCTCTCTCAGTCGACCCTGTCCGCCGCAGCCAGGCCTGTGGTGATGTACAGCATCATGGAGCACCACAGCAACTGCTTGCTCTGGAGGGAGCTTGATGTTGATACTGTGGTGTGTGTGCTACAGCTGCGATCGACCCACATGAATTTTTTTTGTTGTGAGGCTGACTGTGCATGCGCATGCTGCTGAGCCGGTAGGGATTTGCTGAACCGCAGGTCCTGTGTGTGACTCCGTGGGTGATGTGCAGGTGATTCAGGAGAATTCCAATGGACTGCCAGACCTGAATCAACTGGAGAGAGAGCTGCAGCGCTACTCCAGTGCAGGTGCGGCCTGCTTGATTGTGCTATCTGTCGCAGGCTGGTTTCCATCCATTGATGCCTTCACTGTACGGATCAAACAGCAATGAGTTGCTGGCGGAATTTTGTCCGCCCGTCGCTTGCTGTTGCTGTGTGGCCTTGCTCTCGCTGCCGAGAGAGTTTCGATGTGTGTTCACAGCGTGCAGCAGCAAGTGCTGGACTTCCTTGGCCAACTGTTCAATGTGCACAGCGTGAAGCATGCTATACTCGAAGTGCAGGTGCACCGCTCATCCTGGGCAGCTTCTCGGCGGGCTCCAACGTGACTGGTATTGCACCAGACGTGCACGCAATCGCAGCACTGCTGCACCGGTATGGTGCACTCGCGGCGTTCGACTATGCCAGCGCAGGCTCCTGCAAGCACATCAACTGTGCTGGGGCCGGTCGCAGCAGCTCAGAGGTGCGAGCTCAGCGCAGCAGAACACGTGGTGCGCCTCTGGCCACTGTCCCTTCAGAGTTGTGTGTCTGTGGCCTGCGCCCATGGTATAAAGACTTCAGGAGGGCCATGCTCGTGCAACTCACTCACTTTCAGGCTGCAGCCAGCTGGCAGCATGTGTAGCATATGCCAGAGTTTGATTGTCAGGGGTTAGGTCAGGGGCCGACTTTGATAGGCATGCGCAATGCAAGTGCTGCACTGCAGGCCGAGGCAACTTCTCTGATCTGATGGAAGACGACTCTCTGGACGCCGTCATGCTCTCTCCCCACAAGCTGCCAGGGGGTCCAGGGTCTGCAGGGGTGCTGGTGGTCAAGCGCACCATCGTCCGCACCCACCGCCCACAGTCACCAGGTGCCCCCCCCCTGCTCCCCTGTCCTCCCCATTGTTCGCTTGATCCAACTATTTAATACATGCATTGCGCACATCTGGAAGCAACCCGCCTTGCACCTCCAACGACACACACACACACACACACACACACACACACACACACACACACACACACACACACACACACACACACACACAC
>JAUMHD010026395.1:0-38765 GCA_032359135.1 Ulvella scutata | reverse complement strand
TGCCGGTTGCTCCATGTGTTTGATGTTCTCTAGCTCTAGCGCCGTTGCGAATGTCTTGCTGAGTGAACAATCTCCTGATGTGCCATGTGATGGATGTACGTCTGTAACTTTCTCATTCTAAATAATCAATGACTAATCGACCTCCTAGCTATAGACATGCGAAGTAAGAGCCCTACACAAGACATGCATAAATTCACTGCTTGGTTGGCAAAACTTCAGCATTGTAGCTTCCAGATGAATCCCAGGTTCCTAGACAGCATAGAGTTGCCTGACCATGTGTTCATGACTCAGGAAGAAGGCTATGGAACGAACGTAAATCTAGAGTAAACTTTCACTGCAGCCATTAGAATCATAACACATACTTGATGTCCGCAAAGCAGTCGGTTTCGAAACACTTGATGTCAGCTTCATCAAGGATGAAATGGTCGCTTTCTCACCTGGATGTCTACTTTTGGAGCCGGGGAGCGTGAGTCTGGTACTGGAGGTGGCCATTTCTCAGTCTCAGGGCCAGGGTGCTCGTGGTCCTTGGGCGCACGCCGAACCCACAGGTACATCGGTAGGCCTCCAATGGTGAAATTGGACTCTTTCACCCTTCTGGCCGACGTTGTCGCCTTGGATATACCCATGGATGTCTGAAGGAAGACTTTACGTGGTCCAAACTGCACGTTTATGACCAGTGACTTACAGCTGCGCAATAATGTGATGCTACTCGAAATCATACCATCATGCACCAAGAACATATCACCATCATATGTGCATCCCAGGCTACGTCAAATTTCGAAGCCGTCGACATCTCAGTGGGTTCTTCTACTGAATACTGGCAGGTGCAGGCTCAGTGAGGCAAAAGGACATTCGCAGGGCACACACCAACGTGGACGCTTCAGAAAAATCGTCCAGTCGGCCAGCCTTGATTCGTAGCACAGCAGAAAAGTTCTCCAGCACAAATCTTTCGCTTAGGTACATGGAACTGGTGCCACTTGAATGCGTATCGACGTACACATACCCTTTATCCTTGTGCAAGTGTGAGCGGACAGCTGCAGTGGCCATGTGGACTGCGGTGCCCAGAGATAGTGGAGCATTCCTGTCTACTCGCAGGTGCTCATCCGAGTTTCGTCCATCTCTGTGCTCGTGTTGATATTGTTCATGCCTTGTCTCGGCGGCAATTGCAAGTGATGTACTGGACATCCTCCTTGGTTCTTCCATTGCTCATCTGCAGGTCCACAGAGGAAAACTTGGCTTACATAGTGTGAGCATCAATATTCCTGTGTGGAAACTCATTCTAATGCATGCATGAGACCCAAGCTTCTTGCTAGGGGTGAATATACAGATCAGGAACAAACGAGCCTGATCGGTGAATGTTTACATGCATTCTAGAAAGAGTAATATCTGATATGTAGGGGTGACCCGAGGCAACGTTGCGTAAAACATACGGCGGCTGCCTATAAATCGCCTTTTCGGTCACCCTTATCCCTCCCTTACATCTTCAAACTTGAAGATCAACGACAGGGGATTCTAAAGGACCCATTCATGTATCTGACGTCAGCGTTGCACGGTGACATGAGTACTTCTACCTGCTGATGTGTGTTTCATAGTGCGGAGTGTCAGATTGCAGATGGACTCGCCTGTTTGAGAAACGTAAATTCAACATACTGCAGCAATGGCTGGTGCCATCACATAGACAAGATCTTTCTTGGTCATGACACGTTAACATTGCGACTGCGGCTGTGTCGGTGTTGCGAAGTTATCGTGGGATGCACTGTGACTAATGTACATGTAGCATGTGCAATGTGCTGGTGCTCTCGAATGGTTTATAAATTCGTTGTAAACTAAAAATTCAACCGTAATAAATTATGAGTTCAAAATATACGTGGCTGCTAATACCAGGTACGTGTACCAACGACCTGAATGAGGCAGTTGCATAAACGAGTGTTCCAACAACAACCACGTCTGCATTTGAGCACCCGTCCACTTCACATGCATCGTTTTGATCTTACAACTGTGGTACCGCAGTTGTTGTGCCTTTTCAAGGATAGGCAACATTTGGAAGCACATCGTGGTGAGGTTACACTGTTGCGTCTCTTAATGAACCTGAAGTGAAAATCGAAAGCTACAGCACTCTCTATGCGATTAGGGAAAGGGGTGTAGTCCACCTTGTTTTGATCATGCTCTTTTATAAAGCTTGCAAGTCGAACACCCTGCGGTGACAGAGGGAGCGTACTGTGTTCCAGAGGGAGTTGTTGTTTGAATCCATGCCTGCAGCATCGGTATCATAAGGTGTGAACACTCACATAACACTTCAGTTCTGATTTTCAAACTTCGTTTGCAAGCTTCGCGACTTTAGAGCAGCAGCAGGAGACACCTCTCCGATGTTGCTACCCGAGCTTCCTCCGTCCAACACGTCCCAGGAAACTGCTTCAAACGAATGTAACTGACGAACACGAACAATGGCCTATCTATGCTCGTGTTGCGAGGACCTCGCTATCTATGCAATTGTTGCAACGTCCTCTGCAGTATTTCGAGCGCAACAGAGACAACTAGTTCTCCTGTGAACAATATTCGTACCGTATTAACACTTCTGTACGTGCTGCAACGTTTTTGGGGTTTGTGAGTGCTGTGCCCACATACATTTACATTTGAAGGCTTACGTTCGATATAGGAAACTACCGTACTGTAGCATGCACATGCGACATGTTCCAATCGAACTCCTCGACTATGTCACCAAGCAAATAAGAGATGCGAAAGAAATCCGCAGGAAAGACCTCTGCGCGTTATTGAAGCGGGTAAAAATGGAGTCTGGCATGAAGCATGTATCGATATATCGATATCAGAGTACCAGCTCCATGGTATCGCATGGTGTGAAAATCTTTTACTCCTCCTTATCCTTCGCAATATATCTTCGTGAAGTTATGACAGAAATCCCCAACTACTACTGTGAACCGTCGCCTATACATACAATTCTCAAGTCAGTGTCCACAACAGTCACTGCCAACCAGCCTGTGTGGAGTGCTGTCCCAGATTGCAGTTTTTTGAGAGGTCCCGAATGCAATCATTAAACCTTATCCCAAATGTGCAGTGGTCGAACGGCTTGTGGTGCATGCACCACGTCTGTGATGGCGAAAGGAACTACATGCTTTGGCACGAAGATCAGACACTACAAATGGAAATCTTTGGTGACACTCGGCCAGGTGTATGTCAGATTATGCAAGCCATGGCATGTTTTTTTTACCAACGCCGCGGCTGGAGCCAGCAACCCTGTGAAGTGTGTAAAGGTACATGCATGTAAAGGTACATGCATGTAAAGGTACATGCATAAATCCATTGCATAGCTCATGTACCAGCCCTGCGAAGTGTACAGGCAGACCGAAGATTCCAGATTTTGCAGTGCTTGCTGTATGCCTGAAATCATCTACAGCTTTAATGACATGTTTCAATGTACGCGGTGCATCAATCCAAACTGTAGAGCATTCTGCCGAAGCATGGCTGAGTGTACTAACTAGAGCAACACCAATCTACCCCATTCGGCGAGTTCCTTGTTTTGAACGCTTGGTGTAGTATGTTACATGTATTTGAAGGGTATTCCGCATCTGAACGATGTAAGGAAGTTAGAAGCGAGCACACAGCAACCACTGGTCCGCACAGTTGCAGCATGTGCACAAGCCACTATTATCACTTCGCCTTGACGCCTGAAACCAGGTTGTTCATGTTATACAACGTCCCAAACGAACACCCATAAGGACTCATTGGGATGTTGTTTGCTTTTGACGAGGAGAGTCGGCGCAAGTGGTTTCCCAGACACCCTATCGTGCTGCAATCTGAGCGACATTTTGCTGCACCGGGAACCTGGAGAGTTTGCGACAGTGTTTCCATTTATTCACATTCAGCAGATGATCCATGCTCAGGGGCACAATCCGAAGTACCGGCACTGAGGATTTTCTCTCAGCTGACATTTTCAATTGTCCAAGGCATTTCTTTTGAATGCTGCAACGTTTCTGATGTCTGACTCTTCATGGGTCATAATTGGGCCTGCCCTCTGTTCAAGTAAACCTGTTGAGCATCGCCCACAGTCGTCGGGGGAGTTCATCCGACATCGTCTTCACACGCCGCAAAGCTTCGTATGTCCTCAGTGCTCTGTCATCAATGGGAGGCTGAACCCCCTGCTGGCTCGCAAGCTTCATAGCAACGTCAAGGAACGATTCAAGGTACTCGTCCATGACGTGTTCATTTGCCTTAGTCGCGGTCGCGCGCACAAGGTTTTTAACCTGCATCATTGGATGGAGCATGTTGTAACGTTCCGAATACGTTTTTTAGCTGCGTTGACGCCAATATGTTCCTCGAGGGCCACTTAATGCTTAACGTAGGCCTCCAAAAACTATCGCTCTCTAAGCTCGGGTACGACTAGATGGCAACTGCATCCGTCGACATTAGAATAGTGGCATCCTTCAATATAACGAGCAGGTGACTTCGACAGTATACTTTCTGTTCGCGCTCTACATTTTCGTTCTGATCGATCTTCCCGCAGCATATGATTCCTTCGTTCATACTGAAGAACACGTACGGTCAGGCTTCAGTCTGTTCCAGTTTCATGTGAAGTGAGAGGACACAAGTTGTAATCCTGTGGCATGTGGAAAGGGAAGAAGGTGAAATATCTCATGTTACTATTTCTAGTGTGTCATGTTCACATTCATAGTCTCGTACCTTCCTCCACGACGCCTGCAGTGTTCCTGGGTGGGGCAGATTACCAACAATATTTCTTCTCTCCAGCTCCTGTACGATATCCTCATGTCAAGAAAATTGGGAGCCCTCCCTCACAATGGCCCATTCAGGACAGATGCAAACTGTGTCCCGCGTTGGGAATTCAGTCTACATGAAAAATATCACCAGAGAACATTTCCCAGCCACAAGTGTTGTGTGGAAATGAATGCAGCATGAAGTCACACCTCGATATCGATGGCTCCTAACTGAATGGCCTCCTTTCTGGACCACGCAAGATTGAGTCTGCCACCATCGAAAAGTGCCAGCTTTGTGTCACTGTCTGGCCCAGTTCTAGACACAAGAGCCACGCCACCTGTATGAGGCTCATTCGCTTGAGAACGACCACATGTTGTGGTCTGCTATGCATGGCCGTTGCAACTAAATAATCGAGTTCAGCGCATCAGTTCCTACACGTAGGAACATTTCTGGAGCACCGTTCCTGAACGTTCCGTGTGTGCGTGCACCACCCTGAATTGTAACTGTTCCGCGATCATAAGAGACAGTGTGTTGGGTCCGGGTTCACTTGCTGGTGAGCTTTTGCCATGGTTATCAATCGGACGTACGCCTTCTGTCGCAGAATTTCATTGAGTTGGCGCTCATTGACATTTGCATGCCTGGTGGCCCTCACACCTTGAAATTACGAGGATTCACAGCTATGGGTTTGTAGATTGAGGGCCATTGCGCCGTCGTACCTTTCACATGCGTGTACAGGATTCCCAGTAAGGGCAGAGAGTCAACCTCCGGATCTGTAATCTTTCCAAAGCGCCAGGACTCGTGTACTTCACGATTGAAATGTTCCACCCACTCACGATCTCCGACTGGCGGGCTCGCAAATGTGTAGCATCTGACCCTTTGTCTTGGTACTCGACTGCACACACAGAGCGTGTCACAGTGATGCCGCGAACCTCAACTCACGGGCTAACCTAAAATTGGCTACACTTGCTCACGAAATTGCCAGCCGGCAAGTGAAAGAGCATTTTATGTAAAATGTGTGCTTCCAGGTGGCTTCCATGGACGACATATGACATTGTGTCTAGTTGGTGGGCTCGTACGCAGGGTCTCTTGTAGCGAACGATTCTGCAGCGATTTGACTGAGTGCGCCACCAAGTGAGTGACCTGTTGTAGTGATTGTCCACGACCAGTCCCTCCCTGTGATTCTGTCCACTACATCGAACACCGCAGCTTCCACAGATCGCCAGGACGTGTTCCATCCGTAGTGAAGCATTCCGGGCTGCATTCTAGTTGGGTCTCGTATGTGACTCACAGCTGCGGGATGATTCCTGGAAGGATGAACACGGAAATTTTGGATCCAATCCTGCTGCTGCCTCGTCCCTTGGAACGCTACCACAACCTGCAATACGATCCTCTTGTAAAATTCATGTGCACGAAAGGAGGCACAGTTCTCGAAAGGTCCGTTCGAAACTTCGTAGCGTCCGTAACGTGTGGGCACACATATACATAATCATAGAATCATACAAGGCTTCGCGCGCTTCGCGCGACTCAGCCTCTTAGTGTGCAAAGAAAAGCTTCCGCTGTTCCTTGCAAGTTAGGCTGTGTGTGCTGTAAATCTTGCCAAGACTATATGTATACGGTGTCGGTTGGCTCGTGATCGCATGCAACGCCAGCATCACAGCTCTGACAACGTATAAAGCGTGTTCACATGTCGACGCATTTAATGAACTGTCACTGTTATTTTGTGCCATACTATACGGGTGAAACTGCGACGTGGCTGCTCCGGAAGTGCACATTGCAAAAGGCACGACAACACCTTGAGCTCACCAATCACAGTTCGAGTCATAGATCTTGCACATCTACAGGATATGATTAGCTGTTTCCCGGGCGCTGGTGTGGAATGGCGCGCTGTGCTGATATCTTTTTACGTCACAAACCTCCGCACAGACGATCCTTGACTACGTATTGCGCAAAGCACGGCACCTCTACGCAGCCACAATCAACGTTGTACAGTGCTAAATAGCTGTAGGAGTGTACTCAAGAACATTTGATGCGCGGTTCGTGAGGGTGATGTTAGTGGCAGCTTCGTGCATCCATGACAGTTCAACCCACACTGCTACCGACACGGCGCTCCAAACCACAAATCTCCAAGCCACATCAGTTCACAATAATGATATGTGCTTAGTTTGTAATTACCGGGCGTGGAGTGACGGGGATCGGCAGAAAGGGCAAAACAGTGGGAATAATCATTTGTATCTTTAGATATTCATCATGCAGAACGTCTCTCTTTACTTGCGTAGAAGCACCAGGCTGTTATCTACAGTGCTTCTACCACCTACGCGCTGTATCCTGCCATGCTGTCTGTTGCAGGTTGCCCTAACACACGTATTTGGAAACACTGGTGAGGAGGGCAGTAGGTGTACTCTTGAAACAGTAAATTCACGCCCAACGATTTGGACGTAGGCATATTTGAAATTAAGGGCAATAATAAGCTCATCCGCTGCAAACCCCAGTGTTGCTGCTACTTTGCGCCGCCAGGCGTGACACAGCCGTGTAGCAGAACACTTCTTATGCTTTCAAAACTCATGATAAGCATGAACAGCTTCATCAAAGGCATTTGTTCAGATGAAAATGCAGTACCAACCAACAGTTGCTCACACCTGCTTCAGCTTTTGATTGCGCGATATGAGAACTTCTGTCTTCCATTTAGGGTTCTCAATAAACGCAACCGGCTCGGTTCCATTATTGCGCACATCGGTCACGCTGCCGATATGATCGCACATAAACTCCCCAGGAAACAATTTCACGAAGTTTTCGAACACGTGGTTGAGCGGCCTCCAGCTAGCGTAATCCCCAATCACGATCGGTACGGGCTCAATGTCCTCACATGTGGCAGCTGCAGCAGCAAAGCTATGCTGAGATGCACAGAACCCGCCTTGGTCTACTGGAAGAACGGCGTGGTGGCGAGATATCGAATACAGAAGACAAATAGGAAGCTGATGATACAGATCCCCAGTCTGTGTGATGTTTCAAGTGCAACGTTGGGGGTGGGGGAACCTAGTTCCGCATGACCGATAAACATTTTGATTTTATGACATGTCATGTCCAGGCACGCAGAAGGCCTATGCAATGCAGTGAAGCTAGTGCAGTTTTCTCTAGATGATTGTTTTGTACAGATGAACACCTACCTTCTGGAAGATGATATGCTTGCGGGGGAACCATTTGCTGTTGTAAAGTTGGATTCGTCCTCGGAGCACCATCTGGGCCCAACTCTTGTGCCTGCTGAGCTGTCCCATTTACCGAGCCAGCTGGTGGTGCAGCTAGCGGTGCAGTTGGTGTTGAAGCTGGCGGTGCAGCTGGTACATCACCATGGGCAGGTTCACCCTGTTGTGTACGCTCCTCCTCGCGACTAGGGCGTCGTGATGAGTTGAAATTCCGCACTGGAGGCATCGGGACCTTGTTAGTCCTCCTCCGTTTTTTTGTGGATGGTCTGACACCAGCCGGTTGTCGCACAGGATTCAGTTGTGGCGGACCTGGTGCGGCAGGCGGAGGGCCTGGTTGAGCTGCAGGAGCTGGAGGGATTGTTGGGGCTGGAGGGACGGCAGGGGCTGCAGTTCCTGCCGGGAATCCATGGGGAGGTGTTGCTAGAAGGGGACCTGTCCTTACAACACCGAGACTGTAGGGTCTGTTGGGAACGCGGACGTGCCCATCTGCCACGGTGGGGAACGACGTAAGCTTCTTCACTACACACACAAGCAATGTTGTCGCTTGTGTGCTCACTAGAGTGCACCAGACAGAGACTGCAAGAAGTTGTTTAGCTGTAAGAGCGACGCGCCAAAAACACTGTGCTGTTCAGATTGCGTATCTCCAGCATTACGATCGTCGCGCGGTGCGGTTCACAAAGCACCATGGTGCATCAACACTGCAGTAAAGTTTGATGTCGTCATCATTCAGCGCATGTAAGGAAAGGTGTGGTATTTTCTAGTTGATTCAAAGGTACTCATGAGCCTGGACTGTTCACTGGACTCGTTGGTGTTGTGGCGCACCGTCTGGACCGAATACCGGCTGCCCATTCTTGTATATAGTTTGCGTCCAGTTGGTGCGACGCACTCGAAGCACGGACACACCGACAGGAAGGACAGGCATAATGGGTGCTGGCCTGAGAGGGTTGACGCTGTCCGGATTTGGCGGTGACTGCGGTCTCCTGCTGTTTTTAAAGATCACTTGCGCCTTCATAGCTTCACTTGTATCAAGCCAGTCTTCTGGTAATCTTATTTCTCCGTTGTACAGCTCCTTCCTTCCACTCTTGATCTGTACGTCACAATCTGAGAGTGGATTTCGCGCTCGCATTGTCATATAAATTCGAGACTACCAGGGTCCTGGCCAAGGAATTTACATACTAGTTTTGACACAATGTGATCATAAGTTGCGATCTCACCACTCAACTATCATTACCACCACTTCAAGGAAACGTTTCGACGTCACGTGTGTGCAGTTTTGTGCGGTTTTATATGCATACAAGTTTCGTATCTTCCTCACGATGCACAAAAGAATCAAAGGTGCAGATGGAGGGTATCTGCTATGCGAGGCACTATTATGGAATGAAACCTCTGGAATGAGTGACATGGAACAATGGCTTGTTTTCTGTTGATCTGCATGTGAACACTGTACTCATTGATCACTGTTGACATATTTGCTGCACTTTGCTCCCCGTCCATGTTCCAGAAGTCACATTTCTGACTTAGTTGCAAGACGAATCGCACAGTGAAAAATATCAATGGGGGATGTTCGTTTGGATTCTCTACAGCGCCTGGTTTCTCCATCCACAAGTATAGAGGACCTTCGCCCCGAGAAAAGCGAAGATTCCTAACCCGTCGAGGTCTTGTGCGCGCCACAAAACCGGACTCGCTCCCGATCGATGCGTGAATGGATATCCTTTGGAGCCCAAACTGCACCTCACACCACCTAACCATGGCACGAATATTCAACGAAGCTGGACAAACAAGCATCATAATGCTGCCTCATCTATGGAGACAATCTTGCATTCCTTGTGCACAGGGCTGCTACCACAAGCACTGAAGATGGTTGTCTAACGGATGTGAACCTCAATCTCGCTACTTACTCCGGCAAGAGGGAGCATCGTGCATTCATTCTGAGAAAAAAAAGACATTAGCGGAACCCATGCTGCATGATGCTGCATTGGTAACTGTTGTGATGGCTTCTTCTCAGACTGTAAATCCTAAGTTTAGGTTTCACGTGTTTAGTCTACATGTACTTGTTCTGATGCTGATCTTCAGTGTTGTCAGACGTTGTACGTTGCAAGCTGTACTGTAACCTGTGGGGCCCGGTGCATAACATAGTATTGCATCATTCCAATCTCAGTGTTGCCCAACGAGCTGCAAACATGATTAATGATATTCTACGTGGAAGTAATATATCGGGAATGTAGCCCTTGACTTGCTCCGAATACGAGGAAACTGCGCCTGGTTCTGCAATATGAGTGGTGGCCAGCGCAAGGTCACTGCATCGTGCTTTGCAGCTTTGTCTAGCCAACCTACGACACGAGAGGAATTGAAACTGGGATGCAGTGCAACGATGCCACGGCCAGCTATAAATTAAACTATTGCTTGGGGTTGCGCATGATTTCAGAAGCACAGCATTAAGGTTTTGTGAACTTCATTTTACAGAATGATGTCGTACGAGGTCATCCATCAACTGTCGTGTTTCACCTGGCGTAGTTTCGATGCCTCCGCACGTGTCGTGGGGTGGTTGAACACAGCTGCAATGCACGATATTCAGAACATGTACAATGTCTGAACACATCTTCGACTAAGAGGTTAAACAGCAGCACCACATGTCTGGCGATACGTATACCTTCGAATGGTATTCAAAAGAAGCACTATTCAGCACGAAGAACTTGCCAATCCTAGCCCGGCATGCGATGGAGCGTACCAGCCCAAGATATGACCTGAAGCCCTTCAGATCGCCCAAATTGATTTTTAGTACAGCAAAGAATTTTTTCAACACAAAGTTCTCACTGATGTACGTGGTGCGTGCACCTGAGGCATGAATGTGTGGGTACAGGAAGCCTTGATCGTTCACCAGATACGAACGAGCGCAAGTTGCCAACATGTTCACAGCTGTCCCCAGGGATAGAGGATCGCCTCTGTCCACTTGCAAGTGTTGCTCTGCAGTGGTGGTGGTTGGATCGGGGCAGCTGTCCGTGGGATTGGGTTGCGCCATACCCTCTGCAACCCCATCCCACGGCCTCGCTATGTGCCCACCCATCGGGGCTTCTTCTGTGGCTGCCACCTGTGTTTCAAGTAGATATGTGAGAAAGGCGCTTGAACTTATACTCACAGTGGAAAATGGGTAAACAGCAATAGTGGCACTATGAACTGTTGAATAGCATAGCCTATGGGCTTAAACTTCGAATGGTGAGATATACGCTGTTGCCCTAGTATGGACCATTCCTTTTGCCGTCTCACGACGTTGCTGCTCTTGGCACGTATCGGTGTTGGTACAGCCTGCTCGGCGATCGTGTACGTCATTACTATGTGCTAACCGAACCCACAACTGTGAAGGTGTCAATTGCATTTCCTGTAACCTCATAGGTACTCCATATACGATCCACATGCAAGGTAAATCAATACCTCGTTCGTATTTCGCGATCGAATGCCAATGCCTTGAGTTCAAACACGGCAGAATGGCTTCCTGGTGCGATAACCTGTGGCTGTTACTCAAGAAAGAGCCCGGTCATTGTATAGGGCTTACCCGTAGATCTTGAACTATACGAGCATTGTTACTGTCTACGTACGTGCGGATTATGGTGCACGAAACGAAGCGAATTCTCCAAGCTTGTATTGTTTGTTTCCATCACGATCACATGTATCAACAACAGACACACAGTACGATATGCTGGCACTTTTTATAACGCATGTACGACATTCATGAGCCTGGGGTAAGCTTTGCTCAAACTCTTTTTCGGCGCCAATATGATAGTGGCCACGTTGTTTACGCCTTCTTAATACCTCGAAGGTGCTTGATGATCCGAGCCGAGCACGCATTGAATCGTAGCATAGAAAACGTACTCTGTGCATTTTGACGTTCAAAGCGTACCTTGACGCCTGTTGACGTTCTTCGCAAGCTGCGGGTTTGGTAACGTTCGTATGCAACCTTCAACGATTGCCGTGTAGGCCCTGTTCACGACATGAACTGCAACATTCCGCAGTACAAAGGATACTTAGATACGTAATCACAGTTCCCTTCAGGACCTATGCTGAAGGCAGAAGCAGAGTGTTGTTCACAGTTGCATGCGTGCAACTCAAAAAGCGTCCCATTATCTCAGGCGTGCCAACAAAACGACGGCATCCTCGTCATCTCTCCACGTGGTACTGATGATGGATGCCACATGTTCATGATGAACATAAAAAGGTCTTGTCACTTGCCTTTGCATTTGATGCATCAGTATTGTATGGGTGTGTATGGCATGAGGAATTTGTATAATTTCGTCATCCTCCAGTTCAGGGTGCTTCGCAAAAGATTTATCCGGGCATTGGCAGGGTATCAACCCCTCTCACAAACCCAAAAGGAAGTGAATTGACAAATAACCAAACAATTAGAAACAACTAAACGGAAGAACCGCCACTTCAGCACCATCGCAAACCTTGTCAAAATCAACATCTATTCTCACACATCATTATGGATGATCTCATGGCAACAGATACACATGAAGCGGCCTTTCAACGAGTTCTTGGTGCCGGCAGGTAATGATTAGCAACAGTAACTTTGTCCAGGGCTCACTCGATTGTGTCATGCATCTACACTGCCACAGCTCTATCCATTCAGCTCAAGGTTCTCCTCCGTGAGCGCATGCGAGCAAGTCGTACACTGCGTACGTCCCTATAATACTGGAGAACTCAATGGGGCGTACTTCTGTACACATGCCAGAACTTCAAAGTTTTCCATATTTCCATCATTACTGGCCGCAGTGACAGGTCGGAAGAGAAATGGTTGCCGCATGGCCGCCAACATCTTCACACAATGCATTTGCATCAAAATGCAAAAGAGTTCATATTTTCTTGCCTCAAGCCACGCGGGCACGTGTACAGAAGGTGTGGGATGGTTGGGAAGTCTCGGATCTTCGGCTGTGCCCATCAAACCTACTGTCACCCACACGTATGGAACGCCTGGATCTGGAAATCAAATCGTTCTGTTCAGTCCTGACTTGACTCGACTCCTTCGCGAGACAGACTTGTAGACAAACACTGCATTTTAGGAACGCTGAAGATGTCCACAACCAGCAAGTCCCCAAAATAATTTACATTCTGTTCGACATTCTACCGCACAACGACCCTCGGACTACAGGTATACTGTACTTTCCCGTACTTCAGACAAAGTTTCGACAGACACCTGCGTAGGTGGCACATTTCTTTCTGAGCTTCCACATGCTTTCTGAGCTTCCTCGTATTCGGCGGGTTCTCCGTGTTTTGGGGTTTGAAGACCCTACGTGCGGTGATTTTATTGTCTTGGACTTCGTTGCTCAGGAATAGAGTCCCCCCCCCCCTCCCCGAGTTAAATTTTGGGTGCGGTTGCCCAGGCTGCGAACGCATGTTGGTGGAGACCTAAAGGGGTGGACACCCAACATGTTCATGGTTAAGGAAGTGTCCAGAAACAACTCTATTATGGTCTCAACCTGGTACCCAAAAAGAAACGTGATTGTCATTCTGTCGAGATCATTGGACTGTGACGAGAGCAAAGAAAACATAAACATTCATGCGAGATCGCCTAAACCATGATAGCTTGCCATCACTTTGGCCCATCCGTGATCTGAAGCATGCTATGAGTGATGGTGCAGTTCACACTTGGCTTCGACGAGGGAGAGGATAACTGTGACCGGGACCTTCAGTGCGATACACCACCATCATTCATGGGGCACCACCAGGGACACCAATAAGCGCCCCTGCTGCATCGTTAGCGACAAGTGAATCCAGGAAAATATGGATGGTAATGGCTGAACAAGCTGCAGCTCGGGCAGCAGCATCAGAGCCTTGGGTCTGTGAATTATGGATGCCGACCATCAGATACGTAATTATAATGCTTTAATTACAGGTTTAAAAAAATAGGAGGTTACAATCATATGAAAAGTGCAGAATATCGCCGAATTCCGCGATTCATTTCAATTCAATCATCCCAGATTCCGCAGATCATTTCCATATGCATTCAATCACCCCAGAAGACAAATCACAAATAAAATGCAGGGGCTACAATCTGACTGGAAGCCCGCAGCAGAAGGTTTCTGCACGTACAACTGCTATGAAGCCTTATATTATGTGAAGATTCCCTTCTTACAAACCGGAAAGGTAGTTAATAGGCATGAACTCAAATACACAGAATCGGCTATCACAAATGTAGACCATTTCTCTCGATTGGCACAACAGCTGCAGTACCATAACGACAGTCTTTCCCAGCACTCTTAGCCTAACTGAGATAGTATTGACGAAACACAATGCCCCACGACCATGGGCCAGTGCACCACTGAGACACTGTTTACTGAGATACTGCCTACTATGTGAAGATTATTGTACGGAACGATTGCCGTCAAGGGTGCGTTGTTTTCCTCAGCATAGTTGTGCTGTGCCATGGCGACTGGCCAGTGACCACATGGAAAGAGGTCTGGATCCATCCTGTCACAAGGGGCCTGAACCAACCTGTCATAGCACAGAGCTGCGTGGCGGTGTGCGATTTCAGCATTGCAAATTATAAGTTGTCTGTAATCTGCGAGGAGATAAGATTCACTCTGCTACAGATGAATGAACGATGATCAGAATAACGTCGTATTCAAACTCCTGTTGTTATATCAAGAAAATGGTGTAGTTTACAGCCCTGCACAACCTGCCGGAACGAAGATGGACCAAGAATCAAGGGTCGGGACAGAGGGCAACCCCGGGGTTCCCACAAACCCGCAAGCGACACAACATTCTTGCTTGGTTTCAGAAGCTCCGCGCCGGTGCATTTCTTGCTGAAGTGCTGCGCCGCTGTCTTGCAATTTTCACATATTGTTACAGATCTACATTGTCAAACACTCCAGATCGCGCCCGCCCATGGGCGCGCCCTCAAGTAGGAACCAGCTAGAGCATGCCATCCCGGAGGTCGTTTGAGCCACTACATCCCGCGAGATTACGTTTACAAGTACGCGAAAAATGTGCAAACATCACAAGCCCGATTGCTGGGTGGTTGCGCTTGTCTTTGCACGCGTTGTGCGTATTTCGCCACTGTCGAGGTAGGCTGCAGACCTCGTAAGCCAGCTTCAAGGTACAGTGCAACGGTTGCACTACAACGAGCAGGCACGGCAGTCACACACCAAGGCGACTGTCTGTACGATCCCCCACAAACGAAACGTCGGTGCAAGCTAAACAGAGTGAACATCAACAGGGTGCTAGACAAGACTGGTGCTGTTGGATGCAGCATTTATCCAAATGAAGACCTAACTTCCAGTTCAAACCTTCCAAGAAACGGATTCAGTAGTCTCGTAAGTACACATCGCAACACATTCTATCTCTGAACGCTCTTTGCCAAACGCATTGCCAAACGCAGTTGGTGGCGATGCACACATGCATGGGCATCAGAGCGCCTTGGAATATTCTGGAACATTCTACCTCATGATAGCTGCACCTTGCACTACTATATCACACACACCAAGGTGTGATAGCAGCATCCAGGAAACAGCAGCTCATTCCACACCCCAGAGAGGCAGTTGGAATGTTACACATGAATACCAGGCTACATCATGCGCTTTGGCAGCAAGCCCCTCACCATAACTGATGCTCTCATGCGCTACTATACAACGTTAAACTTGCAGCCTGTGGTATACAATCGGGTTGGTACACGGAATCTTTGCCACCTTGCACCGCAAACTAGAAACGAATCCCCTGAACATAGCAGTACTGAAATACTATTGCACACTTGGATGATACCACACTACCTCCAGGAATCTCATATTAAGGACATGCATTATATTCGTCCAGCATAACGAATAATAACCAAATTGATGTAAAAATCAATTGGTGTGCACACTATTGTACAAGCATACCTCGTCGACGATTTCCTTTGGTTTCGTATACACAGGGCTCTTCACACAGAAAGAAGAATATTAAGTACCAATATTACAAGTACAACAACAAGAGGAACACATGATGTCGCGTGACAAAGGAGTCAGTCGTGACAGTCATACGGTGTCAATCCTGTCTTTGGTGCCAATACATTTGCACTTATGCACATGCGTGCATGCCAGGCACGTGCACACGAATCTGGTGTGCACAACTTGCATCTCCGTCGCAGACGCCACTTTCCAAACCACCAAACTTGCCCAAACTTGCGACTGTCGAACCGAGAAGTCGCCAAGCCCAGTCTTCTGGAAATAATATTCAAAGGAGAGATGCATTTTCTCGCGCATATGTAGATGTAAGCAGTGAACTCGCCATTTACCATGTGCCACTTGGGCAACCATCAATGATTACCTCGAGGGATCTCGTGCAAGAGCGCTTGTACACGCGCAAGCGCGGCCTCGGTGCGGCGTGCCTCAGCCGCGTCACGTTGCAGCGGCGCCGCCGTCGCGTCACAAGCAACCTGCGCCGACGGCGTGGTGCTTCGCACAAGTTTCAGGCACACGTCAAGCAGCGCGTCCCCGTACTCGACCATGTCGTGCACGCTTCCCATACTGCTGGACGGCGAAAGCAGTGCCCGTACCTGCACAGGATGTTCATACTATAATTATAGAAGTGTCGATATAATTGTCAGCAGGACATTGGTGCCTCTACTGCGACATAAGCAAGCCAACAAAAACTTTCCATCCTAGCGTACGACATTGGATTGGTACACTTCGCACCGTGAAAAAGTCTGGACAATCGCCGATCGGAAAGATCAGTCCGACACAATCGACACAGTACTTTGCCTCGTTTGCAAACACGTTACATCATGCAACTTGCAGATGTGTCTCGTACACGTGAGAATGCCTTACTATTACTATGCACATGCACCAGCGGTACAACTAACCATGCTCACTGTTAAGAACCAGGGTTGCGTCTAAGGACTTGGGAACAAAGTAACGATTTCGGCGAAAACCTGTTTTTCGGAGGCGGTCAGTGTTGTACAAAATTATTCAATAATGCCCGGACTGACTCCCGGGAACCCGGGGGACTTTCGAACTTTAGTCAAAATCAAAGGGGGGACCCTTTGCACATCGACGAAATTTCAAAGCTGGTCTGAAATAGCTTGCCCGGACTTTCCGGCGAGGTGTAGGCCACTGGGGGCGGTACGTATACAGAGAACACTTGATTACTGTACGAGGTTTTTCCGGGGCGACCTCCCTTTACAAACCGGAAAGGTAGTAAATAGGCATGAACCCAAATAGCCAAAAGCGACTAACACAAAACATCCACCACTTCACTCGAATGGCACAACAGCACCGTCACGGGGTTTTTCCGGGGCAACCTCTACTCAAAACAAGTTCGATTTTTTATCCCAGCCAGGGTGCTATATTGCGGCGCGAGCAGCGTCACCGCCACGAATGATTATGCATGGCAGCTTGGAACCATACCTTTCTCCAGGGCTGCACAAGACAACCTGTGAGCCCACTGTACGTTTTTGCATGTGCCGCATTGTCCGTGATATCCAGACCCTGCACAACTGATAGCATCATAACCTGTCCAAGAGTGATGAGCGTTGCGGCCTGTGCGGCGAGAACGCGGAGAAGAGCGGCGTGCATCAACCAGGGGTATATCGTTATCGACAACTTGTCAGCCACTGCCAGCCAAATCAATTAACTTCTGTCGTGCTCACCCCGGAAAATAGTGAGTTGTATGTCACACCCACCCAAACGAATGCTTTAAAGTATTTCGCTGACATAAACAAAAATAGTCTTTCCTCATTCCTTAACTGTATCCCTGGCGTCATCTACGGAGAAGAAAAATACCCAGAGCAGTGTTACGGGTCAAACATCACAACTGCTAAAGCTTTACAAACCAGGAGAATGTGGAGAAGCGGTGAGGACTCAAATAGAAAGACGCAAGCAGGACTGCACGCAAGATTGAATTATGGACTGATAGCAGTAGTGAATCAAGGCCTGGAACAATAATGAATTAAGGACTGCAAAATATGATTAAGTAGAGAGTGCAAGAAATAAGGAAGCTCGCCTGGAGTTCTATCTTCCCAGCATCGTTCAGCTCGCTATTGTTGAATACCAGGTGCAGCTTCAGCAGCTTATTGAAAGGGGCGATGCTTCTGGACACCGAGTTTCGGCCATTGGGTTCCGAAAGGATCGCCACGCCGCCTTTAACGTGGCAGTGGAACACATCCACTGGGAGGGGCAAGCTGGGCGCAACATCAGCACGTGTTGAGAGCCGCCAGCTCACATTCACAACGTTATTGAAATGCTTCGCCCATGCATGATTCCCGACGCGCTCCGCGCCGAAGCTGTAGCACTCCACGCGCTGCTTCTGATGAAGGTCCCTGTAGTCAGGAGGCTTACGTCATGTTATTCAATCTGCCGTCTGTGCCGATGACGAGGCAAATGTGCTGTAGATGAGAACATGAGAAAGCGAGAAGCTTGGTCAGATGGTATGTCTTCTAAAGTGGACACTTAACCTGAATCACATGCCATATAATTGTCGATTGTTGTTTCCGTTGCAGCCTTGCAGCAACTCTCTGTTCTCTGTTTATGGCAACGATGCTGTTCTCTGTTATCAGAGCGATCAAGTGTAAAGGGGGATGAGGGCGGGTGAGGGGGGCATACGAGCGCGTAGCAAACGCTTCTGCAGCAACAGTTGCGAGACAACCACCCAGAGAGTGTCCAGAGGTGCAAACAGTCCAGCAGGGATCCTTCTGAGTGACTCGATCCACCACAGCAAACACAGTGGCCTCTAAAGATAGCCATGCTCGCCTCCAAACCGCGTGCATGGACCCTGTAGCACTTAAGACACTGGTGCACACTGACTCTGCTATATGGGGTTACTAGTATTAGGTTCAATGTATTAGATTAGCATTGTGTTGGATTCAATGGCTGCTGTTGCATGACTGTACATTTCACATCTTCGGAACAGTTTTCTTCTTGCTTTAAAGGGAAGAGCTCTTACACAACGCAAAGCCAGTGAATAGGAATGAACTAGGGATGTAGTTTACGAATGGGGAAAGAGTAATTATGTCAGCGAAAGGCTTTACAGCATTCATTTTGGGCGGCGTTGCATGTCATGTAAGATCATGTAAGATCGCGATTTTCCAAGGTGACCCTTGAAACATCTCAACAGCGATAGAAGTTGATAAGTTTCGATGACAGTGGCCGACAATGCGTCAATACCGATACCCTTGGCATTAACCCAAACAGCCAGAACATCTAGAAGCAACTAACACACACAAACACATGCATTTCAACTGACACAGTTCAAAATGTTTTGCAATAGTGGCTTTGGCTGTGTAGTGAGATGTTGTTGCAAGACTACTTTGATACTCTTGGAACAAGATCATGAGCTGCACAAGTGCGCGATGGGTTCATGTTGAGCGATCATTTGGGGACAAGTATGTGGATGCAATCTAATGCTTTTACCGGGGATATTAATGCTTTTAATAGCAAGGTAATGCTTTAAATCGTGACACTAATGCTTGAAATAGTAACGTAACAACAACACGAGCTTGTAGCGTGGATGAGAAGCATTTACGTGTGCGACATGTCATTGTGAGGGTCACACCGGGCTGCTGTGTGTCACCTTCCAGAAGCTTCTTGCTCTCCAGCCTCTCAAAAGCGTTGCTAGGAGTGTGTTTAGACTGCTTGGCAGTGGCGGGGTAAATGTGGCTGCCGTTTGAAGAAGGGGGGTGGGCCTCGGGCAAGATGTTCAGACTTTTAACCCAAGTGAAGAACCCTTCTGAACCCTGAAGCGCCACAACAACCTGCACCACAGCTTGCGAATTTAAGAATATATGCCTGAATTTAAATTTAAATTCAAATTAGAAAATCAAATCAGATTTACATTGCCGAACATTTTGAACGACTACAATAGGTGCGCCCTGGCTCGTGGGCGTGGTATTGTGTTTCGTCATTATTATCGCATTCTGGCTAAGAGTGCTGGGAAAGACTTTCGTGCTGGTGCTGTTGTGCCATTCGAGTGAAGTGGTGGATGTTTTGTGTTAGTTGCTTTTGGCTATTTGGGTTCCTGCCTATTCACTACCTTTCCGGTTTGAAAGCAGTTGGCATCCACTCCCCCACCCCCCCATTCCTGCATCCTCCACCAAAAAGAGAAGAACAACATTGCTTGACTCTTGAGCTGCAGCTACTAGGCATGTACACTGTTGGGCTTCGTGCATGCTTGCGTAAGGTATAGTTTTTCTCTGCGTCCTCGACCGTAGGTACTAGAGACTAGAGAACGGATGCACTCAGCCTAGCTGAGGGCGGGTCCCATTGCTGTCATGCATGCGCTTACATGCATGCTACACATGCATATCATGTTGCTATTCAGCCTTGCGCAATGTGACAGCTCACAGCGGCTGGCGACCACAGAATGGGTCACAAGGCACCAGAAACCCCTAGGGAGTGGAGCGGGCTGACCTAAACGGAACAACTGAGCACATGGGTGCTCTGCGCTCACTCCCTAAGGCACAGATAACGCCCCTGAATGTGAGAGTGCAGATGTGATATGCAGTGTGCAGAGAATGACATGCTCTGCCACATGAAACCAGTGGAAGGGATTCCATGCTCAGAACATCACTACCGTTTTGGGCATGCTGACAACTCCGCAGAAACCGCCGAATTCACAACCCAATTCCAAACACTTGGCGGTCTGTGAGCAAATCGAGCTGCCCGCCCTCTTATAGGACCAGTCAAATATTATTCTGTGACCAGTCCTGCTGTCCGCCATTTATTTTTATTTGGTCCACTTGATTAATCCAAGGGTTTCGATTCGTGGAGTGATGCATGGTGTGTTCATGGAGCACAACCTACAGCTACCTACAAGGTACCACACAGTTCCCGTACGTTCTTCTTGAGGCAGTAGGGTTTACCTGAAACCCTAAAACCCTTGTTCAACAAAACCTAATTAACGCAAAGCAACAAAACATGATTAATGCAAGAATACTCCAGAAAATCATGCATTGTTACGTGCAAAACTCCCCCAACAGGAATACTTGAAAGTGTTTCGCTGACAATACTAGTCTTTCCACATTCCACAACTACACGTCTGCTGCACAGCACTCCAAAAAGCATCGCACCTGCTTGAGGAACGTGTTTTGAAACACAAGCACACGGGTACCAGTGCTGCGACTCTCAATCCAAGCAACAGTCTCTGCGCCACGATGCACACTTCCACGTTTCTGTAAAGGCCCTTCCTTCAAACTACCACAACTGGACCAGCTCTGCTTCAAACTGTCCACTTCAGAGTCATATGCAGTAAGAAACTCTCCAGGGAAAACCTTCGCAAAGCTTTCCCAGGCACCCACTGCCGCACGCAGCTTCGAGATGTCCCCACTGGACACTGTGACGGCCTCCACATCCGCGCATGTTGCACCTGTAGCCACAGTTACTGGGAAGTTCGCAATTACGTCAGATTCTGTGCAGATTATGTACAGGACTCGGTACAACTGTGCCGAATTGCAACGTGGACCCTCAGGGTTGCTTCAAGTGCCGATTTATCGGCCTGGGCCGAAGCAATCAGGTTTTTTCAAGCGGAGGTCACGGCTAAACCGGAAAATCATTAAAAACACGTGAGGAGAGATGACTCTGCTGAAGCACTGCAGCTGAGGAGTGTGTTCGCCAACTCAAACTCGAGTCACAAGCAGACTTCCTCAACCTCAACCTCTGCCTTACAGACCGGAAAGGTTGTAAAGAGACCGGAAAGGTAGTGATTAGGCTTTGCATTCTGGCTATTGGTGTTCACACAACAAAAATCATCCATCAAATCACGCGAATGGCACAGCAACTTCCTCAAACACAAGAGTTACAGTCAGAGCGCTCACCTGGTATTAAAGGGTCATCAGTGTGTAAAGGGTCTGAAGAGTGTGCACCTCTGTGACCTTCAGTGTGAGCCTCTGCGCCCTTTGCAGTGCCCTTTGCAGTGCCCTTTGCAGCGACCTTTGCAGCGACCTTTGCAACCGCATTATGCCCTGAATCTCCCCGTCTCATTGACGCAGCTGCTTCACGCAGCTTCCCCTTCAAGGAAGAGGTAACCTGGGCTGACAGCTGCCTCGCAAGCGCCTTCAGGGGCCGCGCAGGGGCGCCCTCTGCAGCCTGCCCAGCTCTCTTCAAGTCCTTTGGGCCATGTGCCTCTGCCATGTTGGTAGCAGCATGAGACAATGGTGCAGCTTTGGTGATGGAAGCAGCAGGCGGAGCTGCTGCAGGAGTTTGGGTGTTGTTGGGAGGAGGTGCAGGCGTTTGGGTGGTTTTGGGAGCCGGTGCAGGAGTTTGGGTGGTTTTGGGAGCGGGTGCAGGAGTTTGGGTGGTTTTGGGAGCCGGTGCTCCAGGAACAGCTGAAGCAGCACTGGGGGCAGAGACATCAGCAGCTCTGCTTGAATCTTTGGCGGCATCAGCAGAGGCACCGATAGCGGCATTGTGAGAGTCCGAAGCATCTGCTGCAGCTGCTGTAACGACAGCATGGGCGACAGCATCGGGAGCAGCATTCGCATCATTTGTATTTGTACCATCAATTGCAGAGTTTGTGACAGCGCCACCATTAGGTGCAGCTGTGTTTGTGATACTGGCAGCATGTGTGGCAGCATGTGTGGTGCTGGCAGATTTTGTGGCAGCAGTTGTGATACTGGCACCATTGGCAGCAGCAGCAGCAGCAGCAGCAGCTGATGCTGCGTCAGCAGCTTCGCTGAAGCTGGCCTCTACAGCATTCACAGCGTTTGCTTCACCACCGCAACTGAGAGGAGCTGGCAGTGACGATGAAGGGGTGAACATCAACGCTGAGCTGCCCCCACTAGCCGGAGCCTCATCCTTCTTCCCATCCCCCCCCTTCACTTCTTCTTGTGCTCCCTCTGTAACTACTTCTGGGGGAATTCTAGGAGACACCACTTCTTGGGTCCCCCCTGTAGCCACTTCTGGCGCAATTCTAGAAGGCATAGCTCCGTTCTGTGCATGCTCCGGCTTACTCACAGCATCAACATCCTGAGCTGCGACTTCATCATTCTGCTGCGCTGCTACGGGTAGTGCCCCTGTGGCCACCAGCGGCACGTGCTTGTCTGGCACAGCGCCGTTCTGTGCATCCTGTAGTGAATGCTGTGGTGCATGTTGCTGCTCTGGAAGAGGGTCGCTGTTGTCGGAGATGGAGTCATTGTCGAAAAGCTGGTTGAAGCGGACACGCATGCCGCCTGCGTTGGGTACATTGGGTGTGGTGGGTGCTGGGTCCTTGAGTAAGGGGCTGGGTTTGGGTTTGGTGCTTGAGTCATCGTGAGAGACTCTTTTGAATCCTGAGGTGTACTGCAGCGCTGGGATTTGTAGGTGGTTGTCTGCGACTGTGTGGAAGGTTTTGGGCATGGCACCTGCATGCATGTGCGCAACGATAAAAGAGATATAGCAGGGATATAGTACGAAGTAACCAAGAACTAGTAAGGTGTAGTAACTCAAAGCGTAGTAAGTAAGGAACACGAAAGACTGGTTATGTCACAAAAATAATTCCAGACGTTCTTTTCGGGGGTAAATTACATTTAGCAATTCATGACTTTTCGGGGGTATTACACTGAGCAATTCCCGACTTTTCAGGATGACCATGACACTAGCGAATAAACTTGGCTTGTATCATTCAATACCGCGTACGACACTCCTGAGAATGAGACAGTGGGGGTTGTAGGGGGCTTCAGGGGGGGTTGCGCTTGGCCTCAATGAAGGCCTCATTTCAGCCTTCTACAAGAAGATATCGCATGGGGATACGCATGTTCTTGAGCCCTCGGTAAAGGCAGAGAGAATCTTTTATATACTCCAGTAAGATACAAATGCAACTCTTTGATGATATAAAAGGGTTTAGTCAGGTCTAATAAAGATAGCAGCAACAGTAAGGAGGTGGCGCACTGTGCTCTGCAAGCCAACCAGAGGGTCGCAGCCTCAGCACACAGACCTCGACATGAAGCTGTGGGGATGTGCGGTCTCCACGCTCCTGCTTTTCAAAAACGCTGGTCTTCAGCTGCTGCCTCAGTCGCTTCTCCTACAGGAAATTTCTTTCTTGTCGCAGGTGCAACAGGGGGGCAGTAGGGGCGGTAGGGGGGGGGGGGAGACATGAGTAGGGCAGTGGGGGGCTGGGGGGGCTGGCTATATGAGAGGGCTGGCTACCCTCGAAACCATTGTTCCCTTGTAATCACAAGGGCACAAGGAACCCTTGTGTAATCATTACACAAGGGTTCCTCGTGCCCTTGTGATTACATAACCAAGGGCACGTGGAACCCAAAACATAAAGATAAGTGTTAAAGTGCAAAATTACAGGCATAACTTCATAGCATGGCTCATGTAGCAGAAAATCAGCGCATGACAACGTAGCTGAACATAAAGATCAACCAAAGAAGGCACTGAACAAAGAGGGTAACGAGGAAAGGCCAAGGATGCGAGAATTTGCTAGTTCAACGACCCACAACCCATCAGCAGATGGTCCGATACTTAACAAAAAGTATCGGGCCGATACCTAACAACCTGAAGTATCGGGCCGATCCTTAACAAAAAGTATCAAAACATTGCCATTATGTAACTATGAGGTTATGTTACGTAATCGATGAGGTCAGCACCTGAAGCGTAATGGTCCTGCGAATTGGAGTGTCTGAAGAGTACCAGTCACCGGGGAGATAGAGAGTGCGAAAGAGAATCGTCTTGCCTTGGCTTTTCACCTGCACAGGAGGCACAGTGTGTAAAGTTACAGGCACAACTCCATAGAATGGATAATGTACCTGCAACTCAACGCACGACAACTGACCTGAACCTCGCACGAGCGACACAGGACAAGCCACTACCGAAGCAACGACAGAGAATCAAGCCTCTGTACACACATGGTGCACCAAGCCATGACACCTGAGTACATGAGGCAGAGCACCCACTGTGAGGGTTGACAGAGAGCTGCTGTTCATTTCATTAGTATATGTGAGTCCTGGCATAGATACACACGGTTACCTCTTTGACCTGATGGCCTTTGATCTGATACATGTTCATGCATTCTGCCTGCTTCCTTTTCGATGTATTCTATGCAGTTACGCCTGTAATTTTACATGCTTCCTTATCGATGTAATCACACACGGCTAGTTGCTAGCTGAAAACAGCATGACATATGCGATGCTGTTGTGATATGTCACAAAATACAACAAAAATATCACATCTAAGATCAGTAATATTTCACATATCACATCCAAGATGAAGAATTTGAAAAGAAAAAAAGCGCCCTTGTCGATGTAATCACATCCATGATTGTCAACGCATGGCAGAGTATACTTGAAACTTCAGTACACAAGAAACTTCTACACTGCGCACAACAAAACTGCAGCAATTCTCTTTATCTTGTAAGGCAAATCTCGAAACACAGAACAGAGCGTTGATTCAAAAGCGAACAGTGTGACAAAATTGAAGTCCGGGGGTTTTGACCGGTACCTGGAATTCGATTTCGGGTGGTGCGCCATTATGGACAAGGTCATCTGAGCCACCACAGCCACTGCCAGGAAGCGTGGTGGGGTGTGCAGCCACAGACCCTGCGGCAGACCCTGCGGCGGACCCTGCGGCAGACCCTGCGGCGGACCCTGCGGCGGACCCAGTGCGCATGTCTAGCTTGCTGGATGCAGGCGCAGGGCGCGCATGAAGGGCACTCTGATCAACGCGCGGAATCCATAGGTACTGTGGCGAAGCCCGCTTTGAAAAGTCTAGATCGCTGACTGGTCGGGTGCGCGTGTGCATCACTGACTGGCTGTTGCGAATTCTTGCTTCAATAGACAATCTTCGAGCTCCAAACTGCAGGCCAGCAGCACTTCAACATGTATTTGTACTCGAGGGTGTCCGCTTTGTATTCTAGCACTGTTCTGTTCTTTTCTTTTCTATTTTAGCACTCTGATTACGTCATCCTACGTCATTGATTCTACTGCACTGGCATATGAGCACAAAAACAAGGGATGTTGGGTTCAGCGCACCAGGCCACTGCGGGGAAAGTTGTCTAGGGTTCCAACATTCACCTTGAGCACCGCGACAAAGTTTCGCAGTGTGAAGTTCTCACTGAGGTACGTCGTGCGCGTACCCTCGCAGTGCACGTCCTCGTACAAAAACCCTGGGTCCTGCAGCAAGCTTGCGCGCACTGCTGCTGTGGCCATATGCACAGCTGCTCCTATCGACAACGGTGGCAGGTCTTCCTGATTCACAGAATCTTTGGTCTCGCTACCACTCTGTGGCACAGAGGATACCACGGGTTGGAACGCAAGCTTGGACGCAAGATCCTGCTGAACCTTGGCAGTCGAATCTTGTGTCAAGAACTTCTCACCAAGAACCCGGTTCATCAAGTTCAGACCGTGAACTTTGTGTTCGGCATCCGAGTCTTGAAACTTGCTCTTCACAAGCACAGTATGAGCCCCACGGAGAGTCTCTGAAAGACCCTCCTCATGTGTTGGTGTCTTGAGGGAGTCAGAAACACGGACAGGAAAATCTGAGGATGCAACGGCCACCCCCTCAGACACCTTTGTGCCTTCAGGAGCACCTCCGATACTCACTGAGTGCTCCTCACTCTCAAGCCCATTCCCTACAAGTCGCCTGCTTAACAGCAGTTCCTGCGACAGCGTCTTTTTCAGGTCTGGAACGGCTTCACTTTCCCCGACAATCGCCTCCCATCCACCCCCCTTGCAACTCTCCACCGCCCCTTGCAACTCTCCACCGCCCCCCTGTTCCCCTAGTTCCCCTAAGCTTGCACTTGCAGCGCAGTCAGTGTTCTCACGCGGAGTCGCGTTGGCACCGGCGCCGTTCACGGCGCGAACGTGAACATCCCTCCCACCCGCACCCGATTTCGCACATACAGCCTTTGCAACACGCAGCTGCGCACTGTTCTCTTCGTTGAACCAATGCCTGCTATCCCCTCTTTTCATACCCATGCTACCACCACCGGCCGCAGAACCCAAGGACTCAAACCGCACCTCCTGACCATTCCCATGCGCGCTCTGGTCCCCGTTCCCGAAACCGTATGAATCTTCATACCGTGAACTCTCCCCAGCTTCAGGCTGCAACGAAAACGGCTCAATATCAGACGAACACGACAAAAGCTTGCCAACAGCACGACGTTTCGGTGGCCCAGGCTCTGACACTTGAGAGATCTGCGAGCTTGTAGGGTTGTTGGAATCGGCAACGGAACCCTGTTTCCCCTGAAACAGCGGCAGGGACAACGAGTCGTCAGGGTGAGTATCAGGAGTGTGCAATGTTCCGGGTAGAAGACCCGTGAACCCCGCCATCTCGTGGTCACTTGTCTCTTCTCCAGATGCATGCGTAGGGTTCATTTGGGAGGATTCAGGCGTCGGACGCTGTGAACCATGCACGCTAGCATTCTGGATGCTCCCAAAAGGCTGCAAGGGTGCATTGGATTCGAGGATGGTGGTAGATTCATAAGCTGACAAACCGATAGTGCTACCTCCTGTTCCACCCATTGGCGCAATCTGTCTGATTGAGAAGGGGTTATCTGAAGCAAGGTTTGGCGACAGCATGGATGTCACTTCGCTGCTTGCTTCTTCGAATGTATCGGGCTCGTGGTGTGTACTGGTGTTCGCGCTGTGAGTTCTCACTGCACTCTGCACGGATTGTACGAGCTCCTGGTGACCTTCTGGAGCTTCAACAACTGCTGCATAGCGGCTTGATCCGTCACTGCTGTGGTTGCTGATGCCCGACGATGCTGTGTCGAGTCCCATTGGGGCATCTGGAACAGTTGAAGCTTGTGCAGGGGTACTTGATTTTGCTGCTTGGGGTTCAAGGTGCAGAGATGTGTACGATTCAGCACCACTTGAAACCTCCTTGCCAGTTGGTAAGCATTCATCAACTGTTGCAGGCCCAGCTGGAACTTGATCAGCTGCTTCTGGGCCCTGATCAACACCCTGATCAACTTTGATGCTATCTGCGCTGTCTGTGGCTATAGATGAGGGCTGCACAGGTGCTTGAACACCAACAGTAATGTCTGCACTGTCTGTGGTTATAGATGAGGGCTGCACAGGTGCTTGAACACCAACAGAAATGTCTGCAGGGTCTGGGGTAGACGTCAGGGTGGCTGCTACCTGAGTTTCTGCCTTCGCTTCTGTCGCAGCAGATGAGATCGTTTGCTTTGTTGCACAGAGCACTCCCGCGGCTTCTGAAGCAACAGATGAGATGCTTTGCTTTGGAACTGGCTGGACCTCGGGATGCAGATGTGCACTGTCTGCAACGGAATCAGTTTGAATCTTTGCTTTGTCGAGAGTGGCACTGACAGGCTCAGCCATCGCCTGGCCTGATACCCGACAGTCTGCCAGTTCTGCAGTTGAAGGCTTCATGTTGCCAATAGGCACACTCTGATTAGTCTCAGCCACCAGCTGCACCATCTTAGACTCTTCCAGGACGCTCTCTGTGGCTGCATCTGTGGAAATGAAGCTTTGCGGTGGTTTGCTGCTCAGTGTGCTGTATGCTTGAGAATAGAGTGCTTCCTCATCCACAGACTCGTCTGCTGAATCGTGTGCATCCCGGTGCTGTGCATCCGACGGCATGTGCTTATCAGCTTGTGTGACAACTTGAAGCATCTGAGAGCTCTGCATTGCACTGTCAAACGGAACCAGGCATTTGCTAGAACTGCTGCCTTGCAGAACTGGGCTCAACTCCCGGTCGTTACCATTTGCACAAGTTAGTGCGTCTGTATCGTTGCGCATGACTTTCGGGCTCCCCATCAGCTGCAGTTCGTCGCTGTCAGACACCAACTGAACTGTGTCCCTACAGATGTGTCCTGAAACCTGCACTGCGATGAACTCATCATCGCTTACACAACAGACCGTGCTTTGAAGACACTGAGTTAATTAACCCACCAACGTTGGTCACTGAAGAACTAAACGACAAGGCACTGTCAAAAAATGAAGCTATGCGCGTACAGCGCTGCAGCGCCATTAAGCAGGCTTGTAAGTGCATTAACTGAGTGAGTGAGACTTTGGTGTCTTTTTCAGTGCTGCTATGGATTGCTCAAATCAGAGCACCAACAGACGTGCACAGTAAATGTTCCAAGAGAACTGCTCACGTTACGTCGTCGCAGGGTTGACAAACCGTGACCGTACACAACATAGCTGTCTAACGCGCAACAAGGATTCGGGTGTACGTTTGCGGGCTAGCGATGTGGATGAAGCGTGGCCAAGAAAGGGTGGGTTTGAAGCAGGTGCTCACCTGTGCGACATGTGACAACACCACTCTGACAACACCACAGAAACGACTAGTGATTTTAAGGTACACAAATGGTGTGTGCGGCGCTGCTATCAGTGGCAGTATCGCACCACTAGTACTGGGACACTGGCAAGTTTGTGGCGGTAAACTGACGTCACAAAAACCACACACCTCGCCCTGAAACAAGCACGCAGTTTATAGGGCTTCGGAAAGGCATCAGAGGAGTCGTACCTTACGATTACACCTTGTTCTATGCGTGCTTTGGCGTGCACGTGCAGGAAAGGGCCTTAGCACCGCACATAAGCCCTAGAGATCGCCATGCCTGCACAGGCATGAATGCGATGACGACACCACGGAGCTGAAATTCTTGTAAGGGTTTGCAGCAAAGGTGAGCGCACCTTGCGTTGAATTCGATGTGAGTGATTCACCTCCGATGGGCGCAGCCACAGTCAAGAACCTGGTGCTGGGTATCTAGCGAATCTAATGGTTCAGCATAAAACGATCAAATGAATAAAAGTGCAACATCGGTGGTCGCGACAAGTATCCGCGGACAGGGAAAAGATAGGTAGACAGTCACTCATCAGAGTGACTCTTCCTATACTGGATACTATCCGCTACAATGCTGCGGGGCATCTGCAACGAGTACAAGAAGATAACGGGAACATAGGCATGCTTGAACTGGACCAATGCGATGCAAAGCTGTGGATAGAAGCAGCCAGTCTGAGTCACGCTGTCGGGTCAATATGGTAATCGAAGTATGGAAAGTTGCTAATCCATAACTGAAATGTCTACAGGGAACTCGATCTCAAAATGGAGCTTCTCTTATTGTTTGTACATTTTTCAGTATTTGCTAGCTAGCAGGCATGTGCTTAATCGCGATCGCTAAGTGTTGACCACCAGTGGTAGCTAGGGCGCTCACACTTGCTGCTGTATCGAGATATAGACGTACCCCTGCACGAATTGGGTGTCTTGATACGCGACAGCTGCTTGAGTGATTCAGACTTTGTATTATCTCGACATATGTGTCGCGATGTTGTCATTTGCGCCTCACAGACCTGGACCATTTCGTGAGAGTCTGCCAGGAACAGTCCAGCGCAAGGTGCTTGCCGGTATGTTGTGACTGACACAGTGAAATTTCAGGTGTTATCGATGTCGAGATTCCTGTAGTCTGTAGAATTGCGCAGCAGGCGGGTCATGCCCGAGGAGCTGTACATGTGTTCGTGGTGCTTGTTTTGAGCACAGGTTTCTTCCTGCCGTATTGAACTGCACTGTGCGCATGTATGATGTTTATCTCTCATGTATTCACTTCCTGTTTTGGTCTCGGAGATTCTGTGCATCCGTGGTGTCTGGCAATTAGTTTGGTGCCGTTGTCAGAAAAGTGGAGAACTGGTGGCTTAGATCCTTGACGTAGAACTATCTTGAGATAGTAGCTGGCTATTTCAACGACCTGATGCAAAGGAAGTCAATGTGCAGTCTAGACAGACTGAACACCACATTTTAGAAGCACACCGGGCGGTTTACCTGCAGCTCACCGACTCACCTCAGAGTATGTATCATGCCATTATTCCTACTATTATTCTTCGGAGAATTCATAGTACGTACCATGATATAGGCCATCACAGCGGGTGCGACCTGACACGTACTGTGTCCACTTTGCTGTCCGTTATGTGCCAATTCATAGAAGCTTGTGGGGTACTCAGTGTTGAATCCTAGTCTTCATTGTGCTCTTATAGACCGGAGAGGTGTTGATCAAGCATAAACCCAAACAGCCGAAAGCAGCAAACACAAATCAGCCACCATTGAATGGCAGAACACCACCATCACGAGCGTCTTTCTGAGCACTCTCAGCCAAACTGTGATGGTACAGACGAGACACAATGCGACGACCACGAGCCAGCGCACAACTGAGGTGTATACAGTCCTCCATGTGTTTGCATGCTCCATGTGGATCCTCGTTCTGTAGTCGTGGTAGTGAATTCCTTCCTGAATTCTGGTACAACTGGTATCTGGTTGTCAATGGTAGTGAATCGCTTCCTGCAGTTCACACTAGCTTACGTTTCCTCCACCACCGTGTACAGTCGATGTATTGACTCAATACTATCAAGTTCTTCGGGCACTGCGCCATCTGTTTCGCCCGAGGCCACACAGGTGGAGCTTCTGCAACACTTTCGATCGTCTTGTGTCACGGTTTCCCCTCCTACTTGTATCCCAGTCACTCAGCAACACAGGCGCAACGGCACAAGAGCTCGAGAACAGAAAAATTGCCTTCTTCATACAGCCCCTGCTCAAATGCATAGATGCAGAGTCTTGTTCTCACCTTGCATCCAAAAAAACGAACCAAACAATCAGCATCTGTGAAGATATCAGGAACAACACTTTTCTGCAACTCTCATCAGACCCTGCGGGGCAACGTAGCTCTCTTTGGATCTTTACGTTCTTGCCTTTTCGCTACCTTTCTGGTTTGTCGAAGTTACATCTTTACCTGTCATCTGGTCCTACGGCTTGAACTCTAAGTGCTTGAACTCTCATGCATTGAACAACACTTGAAAAAACTATGTATACTTGCTAATGGATCATGCATGCTAATCAAGCTCTTGCCCTTTCATTACTTGCCCTTTCGAGCTTGTAACCACCAAAAAACACATAAACAAACACTATACATAGTTGATAATGGATCCCTATGCTCTGGCGCTGTCGATCTCTTCTCAGTTTCGAATGGATCATCACCATAAACCCTCTTCTAATGCATGCCTAACCCTAACAAGCATATCCCGGCTCCAACCCTGGCTGACCAGCTCACTGGAGGCGGCTAACAATGACTCAAGGAACCTTCTGGTAGCTGCAAGCTCGGTGCGCTCCACCCCTGCCCCCACTCTTCTAGTGGAAGTGCTGCGCATCTTGCTCAGAAACCCTTTCTTGTCGGCCTTGCGCACGTCCTCCTTTGATGGCTGCTCGATGTGTCCAGCCAGCACTGCGTTGGATACCTTCAGCAGGCATGGATGTTGGCAACATTATGATCAATCTGTCATGATACTGATACTGACATAGGTCACTCAGTGATCTGAACCGCCACTGTATATTCTTCCAACAATGGAGAGTTTAGGACTGTGCGTAGAGTACAGGCATAGCTCCACAGAATGACTCATGTAACAGCAATTCAAAATCAACGCATGACACCTCAGCTCGACCTCGCACGAACGAGGAGGAGAGTTTAGGAATGGGTATGCACAGATTATTGTGGACAGATTATGTCAGCGGACAGGTTATGTGTACGAAGGACAGATTATGTCAGTGAAGGACAGGTTATGTCAGCGAAGGACAGATTATGTCAGCGATAGACTTCGTCAAGCGGACAGATTATGAAAGATTACTTTCCGTGTGGGCGTGCAGCTATACTCTGGTGCTGCTGGCAGGGCGCCAGTGGAGGGTTTGCTGCATCCCATGGATGAGAATGAGTGGTTTGATTGGTTACTCCTGTGTTCCTAGGTAGTGTTGCCTTGTGCTCCAACAACTGAGTGCTTCAAACCGGCTCCTGCTAGTTTCAAAAAGAATTTGGAGGGTAGAGCCTTAATAAGCGGACATATTATGTCGGCGAAATACTTCAAGGTGTTCATTTTGGGAGGTGTGTTATTACATGTAACAGTTCGCGATTTTTCGGGGTGGCCACGATACAAGTTAAAGTTAATCCCTGACCTAAAGGTGTTCTTCTGTGTTTACCAACGGTGTTGTTAGCACTATTATGGTTACACCCTTCAGTGGGATGGGTGGGGCCAAATTTGCATGACACGTGGCCTTTCTGCAGTGGGCTCACTGCCAGGGACATAGTTACAATAGATTACAAAGGTATACCTCCCTCATTGGATAGGCATTTTTTTTGAACAGCAATCCTGTAAATAAGAATATTACAATCCTGAATATCACAATCCTGAAGAAATACACTAACCGACGCTGGCGAACACTGGACAGCACCAGGGCCAGAGACAAGGGTGCAAAGAAGGAGCAGACAAGAACTAGAAGATGCAACAGAATGCAGTACTCATGAGTACTTTCCTCCGATCTGGGTTGCTTTTGGCTATTTTAGTTCATGCTTATTCACTACCTTTCTGGTTTGTAAAAGGGACTTACCTCTGGTGAAAAGTTTCCATGCATACGAGACCACTGAATCGGTTTCTGGCCACCTTCCCCCTCATCAGGCATCGTGATCTTGCCTCCATCCTCACAGCCTGAGAAATTTATGCTGCCCTTCACGTGGTAGTATGCTGGCCGTGCAGCCGCAGCACTGTTCCACCGGTTGTCTCCATCGACTGTGACTCTCCAGCTACTGCAGATGCATGCATTGAAAGCCCTGGCGAAACCCTGGTCTCCTACCAAAGGGGATCCGAATGAGTAGCATGAGACGTTTCTTGTTGGTTCCTCCCTGTATGTTGTGAAACTGTTGTCGTGTTGAAACCGCAGCTCCCACAGGCTTTCTCCCACAGGCTTTCTACCACAATCTTTCTCCCACAAGCTTTCTCTCACAGGCTTTCACCCACAGGATTTCACCCATCAGCTTTTCTACCACAGGCTTGACAACATGAATGGTTAATCCACATGGAAGGTATGAAACCGAGGTCACATAGCACTGTCACATAGCACCGTGTGTTGTTCAACACAGTGATGACCAGAATCGTCTAGTTAGATAGGATATTTCTTAATGCTTGGGACTATTTCTTAGCGATGCTGGTAGGCGATCACTGTGTTGAACATAGCCAGTCTGCTTTCATCACTGGGAGTCTGAGGTCTGAGAATCTGAAATTTGCAGTGGTTTTTGTAGACTGGCTATGTTCCACACTGTACAGCTATGTAGGGGGAGGAGGGGCGTCGGTGGTGACGGGACACAGGACCACAGCTGCAGAGGTGAGAAGAGGGGGGGGGGGGGGGGTTGCCATTGGCGCAGGTTGATTTTGGTCACAACAAAACAAAATTACTTGCCCGAGCTGTTCGTTTTTGCGAATCCTTGAATGCTAGAGCTGTGGTTTTTCTCCAATTGTCAGAGAGAGCCATCTTGCAATTGGCAGACACACTGAATACTCCTGGTGGAACAACCCTGGCGGGCGTACAGAACATTCTCAGCAGGACATTCCTGGCGGCCATGCAGAACATGCGTACCGGAACATTCTTGGTGCGCATACACAACAACCCTAGCAGGCACAGACAACACAATAACACACCCCGTAGCCGCAAGCGCTTGCGCAGCTATAGTAGCGATCGCGCCTCCAGCGGAGTGCCCTGCGCACACCACCGTCCAAGCCTTGTCCGCCTCCGTCCTCATGCATTCAGCAACGATACCCACCACAGTCGCCTCAACCGCCTTCCATGCGCCAAAACTCTCCCTGTCCAGCTCCCAAGGCGCCACAAATACTTCATGGGATGACGCAGGCAACACATCGGAGCCTTCTGCATCAACGTCACTGGCTGCAGGCTTCTGGGGGCTGCTGAGGCCACTTCTAGAAGAAGACGCAGGTTCAGATCTTGACTGTTCAAGGTTGACTGGGGTTTGGTGCTTCCGTGGTGACAGGGGGTTTGAGAACGGTGGCACGCAGCATGTGCACGTGTTGCATTCTTCGTGTAGGAAGGTACGGGCTGCTGATGGCGTGGTTTGGAAAGCGATCACGATCTGCAGAACACTTCTTTGTTAGGTCTTGTGATAGTGACAGTGTGTGTAACTAGATGTGTGTAAAGTGATAGTATGAAAAGCACCCGATCAGGTTATGGTCGTATTCTACCACTAGGATCGATGATGTCACTGACATGATAGATGCGGGTCCAATCGGAAAACTTTTAGATGCCATTTCTATCTTTGCTCAGAGCTTTGCTGCTGTTTCATCCGAGATCAGACGTCCAGTGAGTACGGTACACTGGCTATACTCAACAGATTTAAATCCAAGTGGCCTTGCTACGAAACTCCTTCGTTTTTCAACTACCAGGGAGCGTATGTATTCATCGTGCATCACTGTTCAGCGACCTTGTTTTGAATCCAAGCTTCGAATCCAAGTGACCTTGCGAATGAGTCCATGTTGTATCAACGAGGGAGCACATGCATATGCATATGAATCACATGCATGCATGCGCACCTCACGGAGCCCTCGGTTCCACTCGACAAGAACCTGTGTATGTGTGACTGGGTGCTGCAGCCACGCAACGGACTCACTGCCATGTATGAACTCCCCTGGGAACACTTGCGCGAACAGCTCCCAGGTTCTCACCGCCTCCTGCCACGCCGGTTTCATCTTTCCAGGGTTTATTGTCTCCATTGGTGGCCCCGGAACGAGGCCCTCTGTCGGTGACCTAAGCCGCGATCGCGATCTGCATGCATGCATGCAGAGACATAAATACAAATTTGCGTGTGTAAAGTTGCAGGCATAACTCCATAGAATGGCAGGGATATCGAGTGTCTCACTTCAGTACCCCCGAGGGTGCGGGACAGTCAGAGCTTGCTGTGCTTGCTCCTAGTATTTGCAAGGTCCTCAAACCGGATACTGCTGGAACATCGCCAGTCTACCCTCAAGACTGGTTGGCATGCGATGATTTGCTGGTACAGGAGCCATGCTATGGAGTTAAGCCTGTAACTTTACACACCCTCAAGACTGGACATGTGACCATGAACATCATGCAATCTGTTGAACATAGCCGGGCTACTTAACCGAAACCACTGGACACCTGAGCAGCTCAGATAAAGCATACTGGCTATGTTCAACACAAAAGCCAGTACTTGCTGATGCCAGCAGTAACAGCCAGGTTTAAAATGTGTGTAAAGTTACAGGCGTAACTCCACAGAATGGCTCATGTACCAGAAAATCATCGCATGACAACTTAGCACGAGTAAAAACTGTACTCGTGACAGACTGGCGGCTCAGATCAGCTGTTGGGATCATTGATCACCAGTGTCGCTTAGTTACACAGAACAGTTCTCAATATTCGGCGCTCTTTTTAATTATTTTTTGGGTGTGTGTGCCCTAACAAATTAGGCGACACTGGTGATCACTGGTTGGGACTCACCGACTTAAGCTTCTTCCAAGCATGGGAGACCGAGGGCCTACAGCGCCACTGGCAGCCTCTGCTTGCTCCTCGGACGCTCGAAAAGAAGCCTGCCTCACAGCGCGCAGCGCCCCCGGAGATACTCCGCACACAGGATGCACCTTCACTTGAATGCTTATGCTGTGAGCGCAGCTTGAAGGCTCCGCTGTTTGCAGACTGCGTGCACCTTTGGACGTTCGTTTCTGTCTCTGTCTCTGCGTCTGCATCTGCGTCTCTGTCTGGAACTGTGTCGGAGTAAGGTCAATGGTAAGGTCAAGTACGTCACGTACAAGCCAGTCCACTGGCAGTGGGGTAGAGCCTGAAGCGGTGGGCTTGCCGGTCCAGCCGTTCCCGTCGTCTTGTTCATAAATCTGCAAATGTTTAGCGTACATACAAACTGGAAAGGTAGTAAATAGGCATGAACCCAAATAGCCAAAATCAACTAACACAAAACATCCACCACTGCAAACGTTTATCTGTTGTTCATTGATTCTGGACAGATCCCACACGTGTGGATGGTGTGGCTACAAAATTGTGTAAATTTACAGGCAGAACTGGATACAAAATGCCACAAAACTCTACATACGTGGGGAGATATGTTCTTATGCTCCCTATGTGCCTGGAAGTGTTATGTGGTTTCGAAATCCCGCACCCCTCCCTCCCTGTGCATGGTGTGGTGGTTGCGAAGCAGGTTGAAACAAAGAGTGTATATCTGCAGGTTCAAGTCGATGATTGTCTCCAAAACTGGACCTCGCTGCTGTTGGGACGCTTATTGTGTTCATGTGGACTGTGCACGCTGTCGTTGATTGTAACAAACTTGTGCTTGTCTTCTACTTGCGTTAGTGCGAGTTCGAGCTAAGTTGGCTTGCGATGATTCGCTGGTACATGAGCCATGCTATGGAGTTAAGCCTGTAACTTTACACAGTCTTCTACTTGCGCTTGTCTACACGAGACCGCGTAATGCATGTGGCCCAGGAGATAAGTAAGATGCCACGCCTCGAGTATGCCAATTTGGTCGAAATCCGGATCTGCCCAAACAGCGAAGGATACTCCACGTCCTCAACTACACCTTCAACTCAACCTCAAAAACACATCCCAAGACATTCGAATGATGTGCATTGTCCATAAGGACATTCGGACAGGTTCCAAATCCACGTGCTAACCGGATGTCTCATTCACAGGACGGACGTCCCAGGATGTCCCAGGATGTGTTCTAAAAAAATTTTAAAGCACATGTGAGTGCTTGTTTGCGATTTCTGTTTCGCAGATGGGATATCCGGCTATCCTGTTCTGAACAGCTGAAAACTGGGCTTACCGGATGTCCCGCTGCAACAACGGATATTGCAGAACGTCTGAGCATGTAACCTTCAGATAACTCTTAGTACATCCATGTGCTTGCTTGCCATTTTCTTGACGTGCGTTCGACATCCTGATCCACTGCAACGTGCTTGACCGGACGTCCAAGAGAAAGAGCGAATACCCCGTAACCTTTCAGGATATGATCTTACAATACTGATAACTGTAAGGGCGTGGGTTTATGCTATTCCTGTTGCGTAGTTCTGACATCCGGAGCAGCATGTTTTGAACAGCCGCAACGGATGTGCCAGTTAAAGCACTGATACCCGGGTCTTCGCTTATTCTCTTGGACATCCGGTCAAGCACGTTGCGCGGCGGATCAGGATGTCAAACGCACGTCAAGAAAATCGCAAGCAAGCACAGGGATGTACTAAGAGTTATGTGAAGGTTATATGTTCAGACGTTCTGCAATATCCGTTGTTTCAGTGAGACATCCGCTAGCAGCTGATCAGAACATGATCGCCGGGTGTCACATCTGCGCCAAACAAGTTGCAATGAACACCGCAGATGTGCTTCAAAATGTCCTGAGATTACATCCTGGGACATCCTTGGACATCTATTATGTACATGGGTCATCCGAGACAGAGCGTCCGAAAACAGCAGCGCGGACGTCCCACTTAGAAAGCTGATTTCTCTGGGCATTTCAGCATGTTCTTTCTGATGTTTGAATGCTACGTTCTCGGGCATCCTAGGACATCCGGCGCGGTTTCGGCACATCCCAAATCGACATACTCCAGCCGTTACGACTCCAGATAAGTGGAGAGGTGCTGCCTACATGCACGTATGTATGCATGAAGTTCACCTAGGAACTTCTCCGCCTGTGGAGCCCCCCCCATCCCCGTGACGTACTTGCTGGAAGTGTGTAAAGTTACAGGCATAACTCCATAGATGGAATCCATAGAGTTCCATGTACTTGCTGGAAATGAAGCAGAGCATCTCCGGCTGAGAAAGCTGCTAAAACGAGGTTGTGTGGGGGGGGCAGGGGGAGAGTGTTTGTGAAAAAAACAAGTATGCGTAGTGCCCGAATAATGTAAATTTTTTCTTTGGAAGCGCCCAAACGACAGGGCTCTGCAGGATTGCCCTGTGACCTGTGAGTGTGGGAAGCCTTTCAGCCCAGGACAGGCCATGAGGTGTAGGTGCTGGGCGGGTGTGTGCGCGGTGTGCCATGATGTTTCCGTTGAATGCGGTTGGCGCGCGTGTGTCATGCGATTTGCTCAGGCTAGCACTAGGGAGCCTGCTGATGCTCATTTGCAGGGTGAGGGTGTTCTTGATCCGGCTGTTGTGAATG